>VDFB02322880.1:109944-207285 GCA_007258455.2 Sequoia sempervirens
TTTCCTCTGTGAAGCACATGACGCATGAAGCATGAAGTATTAATATATTCATATGATTGATTTAATGTCCAATAATCTTATAGGAGAATAATGTTCAAACTTTATTATATATTTACAATTATGGAAAAGAAGAGTGCATGGAAAACAATTGGATTTTAAATATTTGAAGTAAACCAAATATGATACCAAATATCATGGATTTATAACGCAAATATGGATACCATCAATAAAAAATATTTGTATAAACCAAATAGCCATGTAGGAATACATCAATATATGTCGATATAAGTATAAAATATATGTAAAAAATAGCCATATAGGCATATAATGTCAAGTATATGTTGGGAAATATTCAGGTTCATCTCAGAAAGGGCATCAAAGCTCAGTAGTGCCTTCATTAACCTTATTATGTTAGATTGCCTCAAATACACGTACTACTATGCCATAAAGTGGAAACATACATAGTTCATTTCCCACATTGATCCTTTTGAGAAAAGATTTAATGCTAATTAAACCAGCTCCAAACAACACCATTAAATAGATTCAATCACGTAGAACCATTAAACATGAAATATGGAACAAAAAACATGAACACACAGATTTATGTGGGGAAAATGCTTTTGGATAAAGAAACCCACACTCCAAAAGCCCAAATCGCCATTGTATTATTCAACAACATAATACAACTACAAATATAATTAAGGCTCTAAGCCTTTACAGATTTTACATCTTGTTCTATCTAGAGAGAATCCGATAGCATAACTCCTATTCTATTTCCCTCTCTCAGCCAGTCTAGAAACTCCACAATGGAATTCACCTTTTTCTCTTAATCATTCCAGGAAACCCTAACCCTAATAGACAAACAACCACAAGCAACTTAATCATCATAGACATGCAACCAATCATCACTTTCCAACTTGACACAGTCAGGTCCCACCACAACATTCTTCATGTGTTACCAAGTCAACCTCATCACCATATCGGGGAGACACCAATTTGTCCCCCATTGATACAAGGAAGTCCCGCTGATGTTCACTTTACAGCTCCAAGTCTATCAGCTTGTTGAAGAGACATGGTTAAGAATCCCACCGAAGTCCTCGAGTCAGACCAATGAGAGTCATCGGTCCATCGAGGAGACACTCTTTAGAGTCTTACCGACAAAGTAACATCCTGCCAATGCAAGATTATTGGCTTGTCCCATGTGGTTCCCACTTCCATCGGCTTGTCTTTGTGGTCGCTAAGTTGGAGGTTTCTAAAACCTCACAACCCACGACAAGAGGTTCCATAGTTTTGGTTTTTTGCATTCTTGTGACATCACCATGGCTATCATGTCATCGAGGAGACTTGAGGAAGAGCCCCTCTAATATAGCTAAGTCACTTCGATAGGCTTCGCTCACATTCTCCATTGGTCTATCAGGGAGACTCAAGACAGAGTCCCACCGATAACACATTGTCATGCTAAAGAAGACCCAAGACTTCGTATCAGGTTGTTGAGGAGACATGACTTTGAGTCCATTTGATAACATGTTGTCTCGCTGACATAACAAATAACATCAACCTATGAAGACTTTATCAGACCATCGAAGGGAATATGAATAAGGTCCCTTCGAAACTGAATTGTCAAGCCGATAAAACATCACCTGAATGTCAATACATTTGAGGCATTGATTCTCAACATTCTCCCACTTGATGAATAATGTACTGGCTACCAATCAACGCTCGAAGTCACTTTAATAGCCATCCATGCAACCAGAAAGATCCTCAACCAATTCTTAAATGCTCCAACTAAGACACCTGCACCAACATCTAAGATGTCCATCGTCTCAGGAAACAATTCTTGTCATCCTCCAAAGGAAAGGAACAATCCATGGTGAATATGAACCGGTCTAAAGAACATAAGCACTAGATCCATCTGATAGAAAAGGTTATAGCTTATTTCCACCACTTCACTGTGCTCACAAGATATACAGAAGCATCACAACACAACTTCAAATCCCTCGACATGAATACAACCATGAAGTCATTCTCCAAAAACAAGACATAACATCAGCTAGAACAACAACTAGAAAAATAACTACTCCCATCCAACTAATCAGCCCACATGACTGAAAATAGCACCCATAGCAAGTGCTAATCCATCCAGTCACACATACCTCCAAGGTATCAACATCAACAAACTCATGCTACTCCATAACCAACCCATCAACAACAAATACAAGCTTCATGTGCCAACTAGTCGAAGAAGACAAAACACATCCAAGAACTCCCATTGCACGGGTAATGAATTTGAAAATATCAAGGCATACCAAGTCTACCAACAACATCATATAAGAGGTGTAACCCACATCATGTAGTACCAAGGAATCATCCACAGTGATATGCACAATCTGCAAACTGGCAACCTGTATGAACAACTCTCATCACAAGTCTACACAACTCCCCCAAGTTCTCCACACCCAAAAAAGAAAAGAGATAAAAAAACCTCCATGTCATCACCTAAGAAAATGAGTGAAAACACATGACCACAAGCTAGTGATCATTATAGCTCCGACCAAACCTCAAACCAATGTAATGTGAAACCAAACATCCAGATCAAAGAGAGTAAAAACTGCACATCATGTACCTATAGTAAATCCTCCTACATTCACCTCTAAATGCCAATTGTGTCAAGCATGATCTCCTTCAAAAACCCAAGAGAAAATCCTTCACAACATCCAACCATTTGATCACTAAGATCAAACATAACATATATATCATGTAATGAACATGGATGTAAGCCTCTCAAAGAAGATCAAACTATTTCATTTCCCATTTTAGTAAATACGCCCAATGCATCTCCTAGACTCAATGTCAATGAATGTAATCAAAATGCATAAGGAGATAACTATGCTATCCATTTTTCACAATGAATCCTTCATAATCATCTAATAGCAGTTCAAGATCCATATCCATGAAAGAAAGCATAAAACACCTGAGGGAAAAAATGGCCAATACCTCTCAAGTGATAAACTATTGATTAGACCAAGAGTGGAGAACAAGAATGCTCCTCCAAGATATGCAAGCTATCATGACTTCTTCAAGAGAAATCTCCTCATTGGTCTGTGTTGAACTCACGTCCAACCAAGGTGTAGGCTCATTGGACTTTCTACTGAAATCTTCATCAAGAGTAACCATCAACAACACTTTTCTCATAAGAGAAATATAGCCTCACCTTATTCTCCATGTATCCATGAGCACTTGCAACTGATCATCTCATGCTAAACTCCAAATGCATCACTGCACTATCATGAAGTTCTCAAGCACATGACTAATGCACCCAAAACACAGAGAATCACCAGACCATTGTCAAAGCTCCAAACATTTGAACCAAGAACTTATCATGGCATCATGATCTTACCATCCCCCTTAGGAGATCCCATGCTCTAGGTGAACATAACATGGTCTCAAGAACAAAACATTATGCCAAAACTCTAATGTGCAAGCATGAGTATACCATGACATAAAACAAACAAACTCTAAACCACATCACCTCAAGCACCACCAACACCTCAACCAAAGACTTAAAGAATCCTCCATGGTTTCGAGATGTTGCACATCTTCAAATAGTGTCCATGCAAATGCGAAAAATCTATTCTACAACAATAGGATCTAAGAGCTCCTCCTAGTAACATTTGCAACACTAAAGAAGATCATTCACCACATAGTGATGAATACATAGTCACTGCTAAAGCTCTCACTGAACTGTGATATCGAGCTTTTCAAGCACATGAACAAACATCTTCTATACTGAAAAGCCTCCTAGTCCACTCATTAACCTATCCATCTGAGAAAAATACCAAGTGGCACCAAGATCTTCAAACCAAGTATTCAAAATACCATCACTGTCAAAAGCTTACACAAAACAGTGTATCCAAGCTATCCATGACATCTTGATATGACATGCTATAGGTCCCCATAACCAAGTATCCAAGTAATCAACATATTCCATCCTCTCATTTCAAAGAAACCACACAAATGCACAAGTTACCAAAGACAAGGCTAGCTAACAAGTCTGCATTAACACTGACCTTGTGGATATGGACAACCCACTTCCAATTTATCCCACTGCAACTGAATGGGTGATCAATCCATACAACTGCATAACTCGTAGATCCAAAACACTATAACATGCAAACCCATAATGGCACCAGAAACTTCAAAATTAAGATCTCAAAGAGAATTTACCTTGTAGACAACATGACTCAAGCACCAAATCCTTCTTAGATCTAATTCGCCAATCATGTCCATAATGAACACCATAGTCTAGGAACCCACCAAGCACCACCATAGAAATGTTGAGTGACAAATCAATTACCAACACTCCCATGTAGAGAAAGAATCACACCTTCTCACACCATGCATGAAGCATACATGCATAACTACAACTAGATCTCATCCAACAATGCCCCAAAAGCTAGGGTCTAGAAAATAGTTTAACAACAGTTCCACAAAACAAGTTTTCTTGACTGTGTAAAACCACTATGTTTGAGAACACCCATGCACACCCATATCCACTTCACATCTAGATGACTCAAAATTATGAAACATAAACACCATAACATTTAAACCAGAACAATGGAATATCATGAATATGCATAACCATAGATTCTTTAAATGAGAATCTATAAAACCCCTCAAATCCAAAGAACATGAATATGAGCAATGCAAGTACAAAACATCCTTGAAAGGAAACAATAGTTTAGGAACTCCAGGCCCATATCAAGACAACTCCAAAACCACCAACATGCACATGCATTTGAGAGAGACAAGCTATTGTAGAAGCTTTCAGATCATCCAATGATCAACTCCTTAGCCTTCATGTAATTGGGGTATCATAAAACTATGCCTTCTAATATTAGGAAAAACAACTAGCATAAGAACATTACTCCATGACTGAAAAAAAAAACCCAAGCTTCTCCATATCATCAGGGAGCCTCTCACACAGGCACCCAATATGGAATTTTTGTTGCAACACAACCATGAAGCAAAATATTCCACCCCATGCATCAGGATTATACTGCTGCCAAGTCACGAGCTTCAGGTCACATCATTTCAATATGACCAACTCAGGTTTCTCCATCTTCCATATTACATGTTGTCTCTTGGAACTCAAACAAAAGATCAAGAATTTCTACTCGCCAAAGGATTAGTCCATCAATTGATTCCTTCAGATTTCCTCAGGCCTTTCACACTAGGAAATCTTCACAGAAGAAATACCCAGAACCGAAAACACCAGGAACAAACAAATTCCAAAATATGGCTCTGATACCACTTGTCAGGAAATATTTGAGTTCATTTCAGAAAGGGTATATGAGATCAGTAGTGCCTTTTTTAACATTTTTTTGTTAGATTTCCTCAAGACACATACTACTATGCCATAAAGTGGAAACAAACATAGTTCATTTCCCACATTGATCCTTTTGAGAAAAGCTAATGCTAATTAAACTAGTTCCAAACAACACTATTAAAACAATTCAATCACGCAGAACCATTAAACATGAAAGATGGAACAAAAAACATGAACACATAGATTTACGTGGGGAAAACCCTTTCGAGTGAAAAACCCCACTCCAAAATCCTAGATCACCATTGTATTATTCAGAAACATAATAGAGTTACAAATACAATTCAGGCTCTAAGCCTTTATAGAGTTTACATATTGTTCCATCCAGAGAGAATCTGATAGTATAACCCCTATTCTATTTCCCTCTCTTGGCTACCCAGCCTCTCGGCCAGTCTGAAAACTCCACAATGGCATCCACCTTCTGCTCTTAATCATTCCAAGAAACCCTAACCATAATAGACGAACAACCACGGGCAACTTAACCATCACATACATGCAACAAATCACCACTTTCTAGCTTGACACGGTTGGGTTCCGCCATGATGTTCTTCACGAGTTACCGATTCAACCTCATCGCCATATAGGGGAGATAAACAATTCGTCTTTGTAGAAGAGGGGGATTCGCTACTTTTCGTTTAGAGGGCCTCACGGGGTGAACTTCCCTAATCTACCTTAGGAACAATAGTGAAAGTTTTAGAATCAGAAAGAGTAGGTCACAAAGATTCTCTGGACAGACTGACAAGCTCTCGACCAAAGGACATCAGTGCAAAATACGGACAGCAGCGTGACATGCTAACATCCCAGAGGCACGTTGGTGTCTTGTACAAACTAGAGAATGAGAACGTCTCAGAAAACAAAAAATTGAATGCTTCTATTCTAATTGCTAGGAACATACAGAATATACAAAAATAATAGTGTAGTAGATCTGAAGTAAAGTAAAGAATAAATAATAAAGACAAGGAGAAGAAAGGAAATGTTTACAACTCTGCAAGTGATGAAGCTTCGTGAATGTCTTCAATACCTGAACACAAGAAGGAGAGATAAATTTTTGGGGTTGTATAGGGACCTGCCTCAATTAGACCCTCGTTTAGGTGTTTCCACCTCCACGAACAACCAAGGAAATGAGAAGAAGGAAATAATATAGTAAAGAGAAAATAAGCACTACAAAACAGTGTTATGCTACTCAACCAAGTGATAGAGGAGAGGAGAGGGAAGCTTACCACATCCACCAAGAGCACTCAAGGTTGCTTTGGGGAGAAATGAGAGTAATCGGGCCTCTATTATAATGGCATGGTCCCAAACATGCTCTACCAAAGTGATGGAGTGTTGCTTTGGAAGCAATGAAATTCTTGAATGCTTGGAGTGAGTGAAAGTAAATGTGTGAGAGCTTGAAAGTTGATGTGTGAGTGCAGGAATGGAAGCTTGATGTGTTGAAGAGTTGGATTGAATGTTGAAGGGATGAATTTGAAGGAAGGATGGAGAAAAACGGCCATATTTGGGTCGGTCAGCCGAAGGGGGCGTTACAACTTCACCTCTAATGAGAAGAGTAATGACTCTATGGGTTCAGCTGTAGGAATCTTCCAGGGACATAAGCACGTTGTATGGACGTTTGTGCACCGTGTGAGCATCCTCGATAGAAATTCCTCCACCGACGTTCAAAACAGGTGCCAAGTGGGATGCAAGCAGCTTAGGTGGAATTAAGCCTCTAAACTTGGTTTTCTAAGGTGGGTAAAGGAAAAAGGGAATTTGTATAAGGGTGCAAATTCACTCCTATACATTTTCCCCACTTTTAGTGGAAATACGATGAGTGCTCTTAAAGTAGATCAAGAAGAATGGAAATGGAGGAAACCAGATTTGCCCAAAGGTCAAAGAAGACTTCATAGTTCTACTATGAAATTAAAGAAAGAGCATATACTCAGGATGAAGAAGATGCAGATCTTTGATTTGGTATATACAAGAGAGAAGAGAGAGATGAAAAAATCATGTGGTGAAAGCAAAACCCGCTCAGGAGTAGAACCCGCACCACCAAGTAAGAGTGATAAAAGAAAACCCCGCTTGAGGAGGAGAACCTGCATCACAGAGTAAAAGTGATAAAAGCAAACCCTGCTTGAGGAGGAGAACCTGTATCATGGAGTAAAAGTGATAAAAGCAAACCCTGTTTGAGGAAGAGAACCTGTATCACAGAGTAAAAGTGATAAAAGAAAACCCCACTTGAGGAGGAGAGCTCGTATCACCAAAGATAGGTGATAAAAGCAAACCCCGCTCAAGGAGGAGAACCCGCATCACCAAGTGAGTATGTAAAGGAGCTCTACAGGTTCTTGGTCCTGTAGAGCAAGTAAGTAGATAGTCAAGCAGACCATCGTCAAGTTGGAAGACTTTCAAAGGGGTCCCTTAGGAACCCTTCAAAAGGAAGAGGGGTCCACTCAAGGGACGCGCTCTTTGAAAAGCAAGGTCTAGTTAGGCTTCCCCCAAGCTAGATGCAAAGTTATGAAATAGGTCTATTCGGGTTGCCCCAAGCTAGATGCCAATGAATTCATTCAAGAGAAAAGCTTTCAAAGAGGTCCCTCGGGAACCCTTCAAAAGAGAAAAAGGGATCCACTCAAGGGACGCTTCATTTTAAAGATAGAGAAGAGAGGGGGTCCTTAGGAAGGACACACATCTTCAAAGTGAGTTATCACAACCCCCAACATATAGGGGAGGAGAACTATGCAAGATACTCGAAATATGCAGGATAGAAGTAAACCTCGATATCGCTCGTCATGCGAAGTAAAGGCAGGTGCATCAATCAAATGGGAGTTTGATGGCACTCAAATCAAGGAGTTGTATTTTATCCTTCAAGGCCTTACATTCACTTGTGGAATGGCCAAACACTTGATGTTATGCACAAAAAGAATGTTTTCCTTCATCATGTTTATGAATTTTATTACGTGTAGGAGAAGGAAGAGCGATTAATCAGGCTTTTAGAAGCCGCAAAAAAATACGCTCTTGTTTGGATAAAGAATGAGGAGCATGAAGCAACCCTTTCTCTTGTGGAGAAAGGTTTGACTTCTCACAAGAAGAAGAAGGCACGAAGATAGAAGACAATGGAGGAAGAATCTTTTCAACAGAACAAGGTTGAGAAGAATTCTTGTCACTCAACCATTGCTTTTGTTTAGATAATTCCTTTGAGCAACCAAGTCCCAAATTATGCTTATGGGGTGTGAATTCTATAGGGACCTGAATGCCTTGTTCGTTGCACCCACAACCTTTACGCTCATATCCATATTTAGAGGCAAGCTTAAAGTCGGGACCATAATGTGTTTGTAAGTCTTGAAAAGGAGGATCCTCATAAAGAGTGTTGTCCCAGCAATAGGGACCACACTCCTCTATGGGATTTCCATCATTAGGACTGCAAACACTATCTTCTTTAGCAGAAGCATAATCCTATTCCTCAGAAGGAGGATCAACACTAAGGACATTACAATTTGCGTTCATCTTACCTCGTGATATAGAAGAGTAACCACCTTCGATAGTGGGTGTGAATGATGCCATCAAAAAGTCTAAGTGGATTGGGTTGGCTTTATATTCCTGAATGAAGGAATTTGTAAAGTCTAAAGAACCCCAATCATCACCAAGACATGTATTCTTTTGAGAAGAGGTGGACTTAGGATTTATTTCTTTAGAAGGATCTTCCTTAGGGACATTTATCTCGAGAGTATCCTTTGTAGTAGGTATTGCTGGAGCAAACATCGACACACTAGAAGATACTAAAGGAATAAGAGTAGGTACAACCAAATCTTGACCAGAAGCTGCCACTTCACATAAGTGCATAGCATTAGGGTCAGCCTTAACTGTGACTACTCATTTATTGTAAATGAACTTAATAGATTTATGCAAGGTAGATGAGACTACACCCATAGCATGAATCCATGGTCTACCAAGAAGAAGGTTATACAGTAGCTTCTCTAACATGACATAAACAAGGGTGGGTATGGTAATGGGTCCCAACCTCAATGGCAAGACTATCGTGCCTAAAGGTTGCCGACCAACATTATCAAACCCACAAATCACACCAGAAGAAGTATTAAGAGAAGATGAGTCAATATTAATTTTAGGCAATAAATTGATGCTACATACATTGAGTGTCGACCCAGTGTCAATAAGAGTATGTCTAATGCCAATTTTATTAATGTTGACTATGATTATTAAAGGGTTTGCTTGCTCCTGTACTTCCAGAGATGGGAGCTCCTACAAATAGAACATAATATTCAGTGAATCTGCACGAATATATTACATCAACGCATTAGCATCCGTCATCCTAGTAGAAGAAGGCAAGAGGATCTTTTTTAAGGCTTCCTAAAGCATACCTTGATAAACCAGAGTAGATTGAAGCAAGTACCATAGTGAGATCTTATCCAGAGAAACCCGAGGTTGCTTGACAAGATCATAACCACTAGGTGCTTTAGTTTTAGGTTTAGGAGCTTGAGGAAGGCTTGGTTGTTTATTCATAATATTCCCATAATTATGGGCTACCACTCTATAAGAGGGGGCCTTGGAAAGATCGGGAGAATCACCATTAATGGAACATACCCTTTTAGGAGAAGGACTAGCTGGATTCATGTCAATGACTGGTCTCTTAGGCCTTTGAAGGGTAGCAGAGACACATATTACATTTATAGAATCATCGCAACTAGTAGAACAATTACTTGATGACATATTCTCGACATCAATCCAAACAAGATCAAATGTGGAATAATTATTTGAAGGGACATTCTCCACATCGATCTAGGGAGAATCAGATGTAGAAGGTGGTTCATCATGCTCTAATGCATAATATCTAGAGGAGAGTGCATCAAAACAAAGATGAGATTCATCATTCACAAATGCAACATCTCTAGAAGAGAGTGCATTGGAATGGAGGGAAGGTAGAGTAACATTAAGAAAGGTATCAATGATTTCATCTTCTTGCAACAAAATATCCTCCAAAGCCAAAGGACTTTCGTGAGAAGGATCAAAGACACCAAGTGACACGGGTAAAGCCAAGTCACCATCACATGCATGAAACGAAATATCATTAACATTTTGAACAAGACTAGATACTTAACTAATAAAAGAAGACATCAAATCTATTACCATTTTTTTAGTACTTTCGTGTTTTTAGAGGTTTCAAGAGTGCAACTTGAGGTCGAAACTTGCATCTAGAGAGCTAGTTCAGTCCCTAAAACACCAATGCCTTCGACAACCAAATTTTAGGGACTGATACTAGCTCTTTAAGAGGCCTTTCCAATAGTGTGGCCAATCCTGGACTTCAAGCACCGATTCACAGTTATGACCTTTCAAGTAGGGGTAAACAAATTCCTAGTTCTTCAAAAGAACACCTCTCTTCACGTCAAGTTCACCAAAATGTAGAAGAGGGGTATTCACTACTCACAATTTCTCTTCGTTCAAAGGGCCTCACGGGTCGAACTTCCCTAATCTACCTCAGGAACAATGGTGAGAGTTTCAGAATCAGAAAGAATAGGTCACAAAGATTCTCTAGATAGACTAACAAGCTCTTGGCTAAAGGGCATCAGTGCAAAATACGAATGACAGCATGACATGTTGATGTCCTAGAGGCACACTGACGTCTCGTATGGACCAGAGAATGAGAACATCTTAGAAAATAGAAAATTGAATGCTTCTATTCTAATTGTTGGGAATGTACAAAATATACGAAAACAACAGAGTGTAGTAGATATGAAGTAAAGTAAAGAATAAATAATAAAGACAAGGAGAAGAAAGGAAATGTTTACAACTACTCAAGTAATGAAGCTTCGTGAATGTCTTCAATACCTGCACACAAGAAGGAGAGAGAAATTGTTGGGGCTATATAGGGGTCTGCCTCAGTTAAACTCATGTTTAGGTGTTTCCACCTCCATAGACAACCAAGGAAACGAGATAAAGGAAATAATATAGTAAAGAGAAAATAAGCACTATAAAACAGTGTCATGCTACTCAACCAAGTGATAGAGGAGAGGAGAGGGAAGCTTACTACCTCCACCAAGAGCACTCAAGGCTACTTGGGGGAGAAATGAGAGTACTTGAGCCTCTGTTGTAATGGTGTGGTCCCAAACGTGCTCTACCAAAGTGATGGAGTGTTGCTTTGGGTGCAATGAAATGCTTGAATGCTTGGAGTGAGTGAAAGTGAATGCTTGAGAGCTTGAACGTGGATGTGTGAGTGTAGGAATGGAAGCTTGATGTGTTGAAGAGTTGATTGAATTTTGAAAGGATGAATTTGAAGGAAGAATGGAGAAAAATAGCCATATTCGGGTCAGTTGGTCGAAGGGGGCATTACAACTTCACCTCCAATGAGAAGAGTAACGCCTCTACAGGTTCAGCCACAGGAATATGTCAGGGACATAATCATTTTGCACAGACGTTTGCACGCCATGCGGGCATCCCCAACAAAAATGCCTCCATTGACACTCAAAACAGGTGCCAAGTGGGATGCAAGCAATGGGCTTAGGTGGAATTAAGCCTCTGAACTTGGTTTTCTAAGGTGGGTAAGGGAAAAAGGGGGAATTTTCATAAGGGGTGCAAATTCGCTCCTATACAGTCTCCCATCAATACAAGGAAGTCCTGCCAATGCTCTCTTTACATCTCCAAGTCTATCGGCTCGTTGAAGAGACATGGTTAAAAGTCCCACCGAAGTCCCTAAGTCTCACCGATGAGAGTCATAGGTCCATTGAGGAGACACTCTTTAGATTCCTTCCGATAGAGTAATGTCCCCCAAATGCAAGCTTATCAGCTTGTCCCATGTGGTCCCCACCTCCATTGGCTTATCTTTGTGGTCGCTAAGTTGGAGGTTTCTAAAACCTCACAACCCATGACAAGAGGCTCCATAGTTTTTGTTTTTTGCGATCTCATGACATCGCCACAGCTATCATGTCATTGAGGAGACTCGAGGAAGAGTCCCTCCAATATAGCTAAGTCACTTTGACAAGCTTAACTCACATGTTCCATCAGTCTATCGGGGAGACTCAAGACAAAGTCCCACCGATAACACATTATCACGCCGAAGAAGACCCAAGACTTTGAATCGAGCTGTAGAGGAGACATAACTCCAAGTCCATTCGATAAAATGTTGCCTCGTTGATGTAACACATAACATCAACCTATGAAGACTTTATTGGACCATCGAAGGGAATATGAATAAGTTCCCTTCGAAACTGAACTATCAAGCTGACGAAACATCACCCGAATGCCAGTACATTTGAGGCACTGATTCTCAACAGTATATGTAATAAAAAATATGTCCAAAAATGCCATATAGGCATACAACAAAGGACCCCAATCAAAATTCATTTCCCTCCAGGTGAATGAAACAAACGGGTGGTCTTTGTTGGTCGGGTGGATGGCGATACATATGACACTCATTTACCCTAAACTAGAGGGTTGATCCTCCTAGGGTTTAGTCCCTCATCAAGCTTCAACTATTACAATAACAAGTAAAGACATTAATATATTGAAATTACAATATAAAAAATGATATATTTAACAAAATAATCACTTATCGTCACTAGACGATCTCTCTACTCAAGTGAATGATTCACATGCTCATGTTGTGGCGTGCCCAAGTCCTATAGAAACCATCCAAATAGAAATTAAACTACGAATCAATAATCATTTGATTTTTCACTAACTAAAAACTATAATAATGAATGTAATTTGAAATTTACTAATCTGCCTCATACCCTTGTGAGAGGCATCGAGTTGTCTATTGAAAAGATACAACTTTCTCCATTGCCCTATCAACATCTAGAGGTGTTTTTGCTTCCATCATCTAAAAATAAAAAATAAAAATATTCAATCATGAAAATTAGATTAGTGATGCAAGTCATGACTTATAATGTATGAGATAATCAACAAAATTTTGAGTACTTATTGAACTATATATTTCTTACTATTATGCTTAGTATTTACCCTATCCATAGCTTGTTCGAAAGCACCTATTTTGGGATTTTATCCATAGTAGTGAGTTGTTTGAAAAAATGACTCAAAAAAATGTGGTCTCATGGTGATGGAATGGCATTCCATCACCATGAGACCACATTTCTTCAAGGCATTTTTTCAAACAACTCGTTTCCTTGTCTATGTTATTGCTTACTATTATGCTTTGATTGATTTTTTCCAAGAATCCATAGTTTGTTGGAAAGCACCTATTTTAGGCTTTTAGCCATGGCAGCAAGGAAGTGAACTATTTGATAAAATGCTTTGGTAGACATGTATGGAAAATGTGGTAGCATAGGCAAGATGGTGAGCTATTTGAAAAAATGCCTCAAAGAAATGTGGTCTCATGGTGATGGACATCACCATGAGACCACATTTCTTTGAGGCATTTTTTCAAATAGCTCATTGCCTTATCTATGCTATTGCTTAAGGCAATGAATTGTTTGAAAAAATTCCTCGAATAAATGTGGTCTCATGGTGATGGAATGGAATTCCATCATCGTGAGACCACATTTCTTTGAGGTATTTTTCAAACAACTCACTGCCTTGTCTATGTTATTGCTTACTATTATGCTTTGATCGATTTTTTCCAAGCATCCATGGTTTGTTGGAAAGCACCTATTTTAGGATTTTAGCCATACTAGCAAGGAAGTGAACTGTTTGATAAAATTCTTTGGTAGAAATTTATGGAAAATGTGGTAGCATAGGCAAGGCAGTGAGCTATTTGAAAAAAATGCTTCAAAGAAATGTGGTCTCATGGTGATGGACATCACCATGAGACCACATTTCTTTGAGGCATTTTTTTCAAACAGCTCACTGCCTTGTCTATGCTATTGCCTAAGGCAACGAGTTGTTTGAAAAAATGCCTCGAAGAAATGTGGTATCATGGTGATGGAATGCCATTCCATCACCATGATACCACATTTCTTCAAGGCATTTTTTCAAACAACTCATTGCCTTGTCTATGATTTTACTTACTATTATGCTTTGATTGATTTTTTCCAAGCATCCATAGTTTGTTGGAAAGCACCTAATTCAGGCTTTTAGCCATAGCAGCAAGGAAGTGAATTGTTTGATAAAATTCTTTGGTAGACATATGGAAAATGTGGTAGCATAGGCAAGGCAGTGAGCTGTTTGAAAAAATCCTCACAGAAATGCACGATCTCATGGTGATGGACATTACCATGAGACCAGATTTCTTTGAGGCATTTTTTCAAACATCTCATTGCCTTGTCTATGTTACTGTTTACTATTATGCTTTGAGATATTTTTTTGAAGCATCGATAGCATAGACGAGGCAGTGAACTATTTGAAAAAATGCCTCAATAAAATGTGGTCTCATGGAATTCCATGTCAAGAAAATGCAATTGGTAGTTGCTCCTAGTCATTAGTTATGCTAGATGTGAAGTAATTGCATAACAACTTATGTTGACTTTCTAAAAAACTATATTGTAATTGAAATTTTGTCATCTATCAATATCTAGTTATTAGTTATGCAATGTGAAGTAAAGCTTTGAGTTTGAAATATGTGCAATGCAAGGTAATCAACGATATGTTCATATAAAAGTTACACAACTATATTAAGTACAATTCATTAGTTAAACTCTTTATTCTATTACCTGAGTGAAGGTTTACACTCCATGGCCATTGGGAGGTGTTTCCATGAAATCTCCAATATTAACCTATTCAACATCCAAAATCAAATATTAGAATGTCATTCATATAACAATGTTATTCACGTGTAATATTTATAATTGTTTACTAGTTACATACCTCAACGGTAGATGCAGTGGAGTAAAAACGAAGTAGAGGGCCGGTGAAAATAGTATGAAGACTATGAACCTTAAATTTTATTACAATCATTAAACTAAATTAGTTAATCTTGCATTTCAAAAATTAAATTTAATAAATTAAATTCAATGAACATGCTAACATTTACCTAAGTATCAAGGGTGAAAGCCTCATTCAAAATGACATCTGTCATCGCCAACTAGTCAGCTGTAAACATAGTTTGTGCACCAACCTCTTGACTATATGTGGGGTCATATGTACAGACCGACCCGTAAACCTGAAAAGTATGGGGTGGAATCCTACCCCTTAAAGTCTCCCCTGGTTTTCGATGTACTGTAAGACTTGCACGTTGGATGATACTCTAGGTCTGAGAACTAATAGACGGTAGAGTGTCTACCTCAACACGATCTCTCTCCTCAAGAGAAAGATTCACATGCTCATGTTGTGGTGTGCCCAAGTCCTATAGAAAACATCCAAATAGAAATAAAACTATGAATCAATAATCATTTGATTTTTTACTAACTAACAACTATAACAATGAATGTAATTTGATATTTACTAATTTGCCTCATACCCTCGTGAGAGGCATCGAGTTGTCTATTACAGAAGATACACCTTGCTCCATTACCCTATCAACATTTGGAGGCATTTCTACTTCTATCATTTGAAAATATAACAAAAAATTATTCAATCACGAAAAGTAGATTAGTGATGCAAGTCATGACTTATAATGTATGAGATAATCAACAAAATTTTGAGTACTTATTGAACTATATATTTCTTATTATTATGCTTACTATTTACCCTATCCATAGCTTGTTCGAAAGCACCCGTTTTAGGATTGTATCCATAGCAGTGAGTTGTTTGAAAAAATGCCTCAAAGAAATGTGGTCTTATGGTGATGGAATGGCATTCCATCACCATGAGACCACATTTCTTCAAGGATTTTTTTCAAACAACTCGATGCCTTGTCTATGTTATTGCTTACTATTATGCTTTGATTGATTTTTTCTAAGCATCCATAGTTTTTTGGAAAGCACCTATTTTAGGATTTTATCCATAGAAGCAAGGAAGTGAACCATTTGATATAATTCTTTGGTAGACATGTATGGAAAATGTGGTAGCATAGGCAAGGCAGTGAGCTATTTGAAAAAATGGCTCAAAGAAATGTGGTCTCATGGTGATGTCCATGAGACCACATTTCTTTGAGGCATTTTTTCAAACAGTTCATTTCCTTGTCTATGTTATTGCTTAAGGCAACGAGTTATTTGGAAAAATGCCTCGAAGAAATGTGGTTTCATGGTGATGGAATGGAATTCCATCACCATGAGAACACATTTCTTTGAGTTATTTTTTCAAACAACTCGCTGCCTTGTCTATGTTATTGCTTACTATTATGCTTTGATTGATTTTTTCCAAGCACCCATGGTTTGATGGAGAGCACCTATACTAGGATTTTAGCCATAATAGCAAGGAAGTGAACTGTTTGATAAAATGATTTGGTAGACATGTATGGAAAATGTAGTGGCATAGGAAATGCGGTGAGCTATTTAAAAAAATTCCTCAAAGAAATGTGGTCTCATGGTGATGGACATCACCATGAGACCACATTTCTTTGAGGCATTTTTTCAAATAGCTCATTGCCTTGTCTATGCTATTGCTTAAGGCAATGAGTTGTTTGAAAAAATTCCTTGAAGAAATGTGGTCTCATGGTGATGGAATGGAATTCCATCACCATGAGACCACATTTCTTTGAGGCATTTTTGCAAACAACTCAATACCTTGTCTATGTTCTTGCTTACTATTATGCTTTGATCGATTTTTTCCAAGTATTCATAGTTTGTTGGAAAGCACCATTTTTAGGATTTTAGCCATAGCAACAAGGAAGTGAATTGCTTGATAAAATGCTTTGGTAGACATGTATGGAAAATGTTGTAGCATAGGCAAGGCGGTGAGCAATTTGAAAAAATGCCTCAAAGAAATGTGGTCTCATATTGATAGACATCACCATGAGACCACATTTCTTTGAGGCATTTTTCAAACAACTCATTGCCTTGTCTATGCTATTGCTTAAGGCAACAAGTTGTTTGAAAAAATGCCTCGAAGAATTGTGGTCTCATGGTGATGGAAATCCTTTCCATCACCATGAGACCACATTCTTCGAGGCATTTTTTCAAACAACTTGTTGCCTTGTCTATTCTATTGCTTACTATTATTCTTTGATTGATTTTTTCCAAGCATCCATAGTTTGTTGGAAAGCACCTATTTTAGGCTTTTAGCCATAGCAGCAAGGAAGTGAATTGTTTGATAAAATGCTTTGGTAGACATGTATGGAAAATGTGGTAGCATAGGAAAGGAAGTGAGCTATTTGAAAAAATGCCTCAAAGAAATGCATAGTTTCATGGTGATGGACATCACCATGAGACCACGTTTCTTTGAGGCATTTTTTCAAACAACTCATTGCCTTGTCTATGCTCTTGCTTACTATTATGCTTTGATAGATTTTTTTGAAGTATCCATAACATAGACAAGGCAGTGAACTATTTGAAAAAATGCCTCAATAAAATGTGGTCTCATGGAATTCCATGACAAGAAAATGAAATTGGTAGTTGCTCCTAGTTATTAGTTATGCTAGATGTGAAGTAATTGCATAACAACTTATGTTGACTTTCTAAAACACTATATTGTAATTGATTTTTTTTCATCTATCAACATCTAGTTGTTAGTTATGCAATGTGAAGTAAAGTTTTGAGTTTGAAATATGTGCAATCAAGGTAATCAACGATATGTTCATATAAAAGTTACACAAATCTATTAATTACAATTCATTAGTTAAACTCTTTATTCTATTACCTGGGTGAAGGTTTACACTCCACGGCCACTGGCATGTGTTGCCATGAAATCTCCAATATTAACCTATTCAACATCCAAAATTAAATATTAGTATGCCAATCATATAAAAATGTTATTCACGTGTAATATTTATAATTGTTTACTAGTTACATACCTCAGCAGTAGATGCAATGGAGTAAAAAGCAAGTGGAGGGCCGGTGAATACAGTATGAACACTGTGACCCTGAAATTTTATTACAATCATTAAAATAAATTAGTTAATCTTGCATTTCAAAAATTAAATTTAACAAATTAAATTCAATGAACATGCTAACATTTACTTGAGTATCAAGGCCGAAAGCCTCATTCAAAATGACGTTTGTCATTGCCAACTAGTCAGTTGCAGACGTAGCTTGTGCACCAACCTCTTGACTATATGTGGGGTCATATGTATAGGTCGACCCACAAACCTAACAAGTATGGGGTGGAACCCCACCCCTCGAAGTCTCCCCTAGTTGTCGATGTACTGCAAGACTCACACATTGGATGATACTCTGGGTTTGAGAACTAATAGACTATAGAGTGTCCACCTTGACACTCTCCTTCACGATGAAAGGGATAGCAATGTGCTCATAAGTCGATCTAGTGAGTGCTTGTATCACTTGTTGTTGAGGATTGAGACATGCACTTGGTCTATCCTGCACCAACCCACCACCTCTCCCCTAAAAGTCTTGCATATCAATTTATAGCTGGGGATTTTGTTGAGGACAAACTCACAGTAGAGTTTCCTCAAGAAATATTGGGGGACCTCATTATTGTTGCATGGAGGATGGTAAAAAACCATCCACCACCTCTTCCAAAATTTTTCCTTTATCCCTTGGTGGTTGCACCAATGGATAGGAAACCTCTTGCTTGTAAGGTCAAGAGATTGATTTGTACATGGGTTAGTTAATAGTGAACACAAGTCATATTTTGTAATTTTTTCATTTTTTAGTTGTGTGTAGGATAGTTTATTTGCATAAAAATCTTTGCACTTTTGCCTCTTATCTTCCCAACCACTTAATTTATTGCTAATTGCACCTACATGTGTTTAAATAGCTTGAAGTGAATTTGCAAGTGTGATTCTTTCCAAGGTTGAACTTACAGGATCGTTCAACCATGCAATTAACTCCTAAATTTGTTTTTTGTTGTTTTCAATTTCCCCCATTAGATTTTGTTGAGTTCCAGGAGGATGTTGAGGAATTGTTGGAGGATTTTGTTGTTGTGGTTGTTCATTAGGATTTTGTTGGTGTGCTTGTTCATGAGGAGGAGAAGGATTTTGAGGAGGAGAATTAGGTTGGTTTTCAACTCTTGATTATTAAAGAAATTAATATCAAAAACATATTAAATCTACCTATTTAACAACAAATTCACAAAAAAAAAATGATAAAATCTTACTCCTTGGAGCTTCTTGTCGATGTGGCAACATTCTAGAAAAGAAATAGCAACGATTCGGTGAAGAAAATTGATGAATTTGAGGTCTCCACAACATGAGCACGCCTTGGAAGGGTTTGCAGGTCGCGGATGAAGAAATATGACAGTCTAAAATGATTTGGATTTTCTTGTTTTTTCTTATAAAGACTCATAACGTGCTCATGTTATAACGTGAGCACATTATAGGCTTGGTGTGACCGAGCCTTAGGCTCGGTCACACTAAGCCATAACACGAGCGTGTTAATGGCTTTTCAATTTTTTTAAAAGAGTTGGCCGCAATTTGGCCCCCCAACTTTTTGCACCCACCCCCAATGGGGGGAATTTTCTTGGAAAAATAGGAGAATTGGTTTCAACTATATTATTGAAAGGTTGGACCATTTTATACTAGACCCCAATCAGCTAAATCTAAAAGGAATTTGGAAAGTAGAATTTTTCCTATAGTAGCTTTCGATCACTTTCCTGTCTCCCTTTCCTTTTGCACTAATGCAAGTTGCCTCAAAAATCCCTTTTAAATTTGAAACTATGTGGTTGAGAGATGAGAACTTGGATTAACTATTCAATAAATGGTGGTCTAATTCTCCAAAAATGATCTTTAAACTTGGAATCACTTTCATTTCAAAAATGCTTATTGAAAAAGTTAGAATTAAATTTGAATTGACCTCTTAGTATGATGTGGTTCACTTGGTTGGGATGGACCGTGATTCTTATTTGAAATAAAATGCTCTTTTGGGTGATTTGCATGAGGTCTTTCAAAGGAAACAAATCTATAGGGTGGAATATAAATATATTTGGTTAAAACAAGGGCACTAAAACATAAACTTATTTCACTATTCCACAAGATCTCGATAGAACTACAATAGGATCTCTTCTATTCACTCAAGCAAAGGTAAGATTCTTGAGAATAATTCAAAAATTAATACAACATTTTTGGGAAAGGTATCTCAACCTTGCATCCCAATGTTTTGTATTTATTAATCAGTTATATTTTTATTATTTTTTCTTTATATGGGAAAGATGACATCCCAATTTGAGGTGGCATTTTTTGGCCACATATTGATATTTTGAGCATCTAATATCATTAACATCTTATGATATCACAAATGGGAGTTACTTTTTAAAGATTTTATGACATGTAAGAGCATTCTTATTAGGGAGTTGCATTATAATCTTGACAATCATTGTGATGCATGTAATTATGCATCATAAGGTATCTTTGAATGGGGATAATGAATCACCTAATTTGGTGAGTTGGCTATGACAAATTATGATAACATAGGAGATCTGATAATATTAGCATGTTGCATCATAAGAGTTGGGCATTGGAATTCTTCATGGGATTTGGGTGCCATTTTTGGGGGTGGTATTCTACCATGGTTTATGGTTTTTCATTTATGGGTTCCTATTTTTGTAGTTTCTATATATTGGTAGCTAAGATGGACATGTCATATGATGTAATTTTTCAAGGGGTTATGTTGCTAAATTATTCAAACTTGTGTTGGTTTTTCTTTTATGAAGGCTTAAGCATGTTGATGTATTAAAAATGAAATGGTACTATGAATATATTGGTTAAATATTTGGATGGTAGGGTTTTTCTAAAGGGTATTCCCAAAATAAATACTATTCCATTGTGGCATTATTTTTGTGTGTATATTTTTTTTGAAATTGTTGGATCATATTTTGCATGCATTTCTTTGCTTATTGATTATTGTAGAAAGTGTTTTCCCAATAAACTTCCTTTCATTTTGGTATTAGAGTTTTATCAAGTTTCTTTCTTAGGTGGTATAATTAATTTTTAGACAAATCTTGGTTTGAGAAGGAGTCATGCACAATAGATCATTAATTTTGGAGATATGGAAATTACATCATGATTGAAGATGGAATAATTTAATGTCACAAAATTAGAGCTATAGAAACTCAAGATGAAGAATTTGTTGATAGATCAATCTATGAGTAGTCTCCACAAGTAAACCTCAAAGAATGAAGGATGGAGATTGTGATATGTTAGATCAAAAAGCCATAATCCTCATTTTTTTTGGAAAATTTAGTACTCTTGATTTTTTTAGAGAAACCCCCACAAAATCCCACTAGGAAAAGTTAAGATAATTGTACCAAGATAAATCCATGATGAACAATATTTTTCTATGAAAGAATATATATACTTTGAGGATGGGTGATGAGAGCTTACTTGTTGATAGCTAAAAGGAATAATAAATGAAATAAATAAGATAAATGGAAAGTACTAATCCAAGAGAAATTGTTTGAATTCAAATATTACCATCAAGATGAGAATCATGAGCAAGCACACCAACATCCAAGAGGAGACACAATATTTTGTAAGGGGGAAAAGCAAAGAAAAAACCCCTATATTATGAAAATGGCATAAATCCTAAAGAAGATTACAAAGAGAGAATGAGAGAGAGAGCTCAAGTATAGAATGCTTCATATGTAGAATGAGAGAAGCACCTCAAATAATTAGAGGTGATAAAGGAGTTGCATAAGTAACTCTCATGTCTATGCATGCCACCTTCCATCCTATGTGTGTGCAAGGTGTCAAAATCGTCATAAGGAGAAGGCTACACTTAAGCCTTAATATTCGTCAAAAAATTTTTTTATAAAAAATGAGTCATTCTCACTGTGTGAGAATACTCAAATAAGACAAAAGACTTGTAGGGATTCCTTTGGAATATTCCTACAAGTATTTAAATAACAAAAATAAATAAATAACCTTCAACCAAGTAAAGATTAATTTCTAACATCCCCCTTAAGCTTTACTTGGGGAGTTTACATCAAACCCTTTAATGGGTTGTAATCCTATATTTTTACAATGATGAAGAAATTTGTCGTTACAAACTAGCTTGGTGAGACTATCTACAACTTGATCTTCGCCTTTGCAATACAAAAGAGAAATTTGTTTGTCTTCAATTTTCTCTCTAATTAAGTGATGTTGGAGAGCAATGTGATTGTCCTTGCATGAAATATAGAATTATTTTCCAAAGAAATGACACCTTGATTATCACAATATAGAGGTGTAGGATCTTTTTGAGGTAGACCCAAATCTTCAAGTAATCTTCTTAACCATAGTGCTTCTTTGGGCACATTGGTACAACCTTTATATTCAACTTTTGTAGAGCAAAGAGAAGTAGATTGTTGCTGCTTATTATTCCATGGGATTGCACCTGATCCATCAAAGAAACAATAACTACAAGTGGATCTTCCATCATTGGGATCACCTCCTAAATTTGAATCAGTATAACCTTTTAAAGAAAATTCACAATTTGCATCATAAAAGAGACCAAGATTAAGAGTGCCTTTAACATATCTTAAAATTATTTTTGCAACTTTAAATGAGTTTGTTGTGGTCTAGACATGTATCTAGAAACTAAACCAACACTATAAGAAATATCAGGTCTAGTAAGAGTTAAGTAATTTAAACTTCCTACTAATTGCCTATATAATGTAGGATCAACAAAAGGAGTTTCCATATCAACTATTAATTTACTTCCTACTTCACAAGGAGTAGAAACACAATTTGCATCATTCATTTTGAGTTTTTCTAAGAGATCTTGAGCATATTTATGTTGAGAAAGAAAAATACATTTAAGTGTTTTCCAAATTCACATCCCCAAAAAATAATGTAATAAGCCTAAATCAATCATTTGAAATTGATTATTGAATTGAGACTTAATATCACTAATCAAACTGTTAGAACTAGAAGTGATAATCAAATTATCAACATATAAAATAATGGTCATGTAATATCATTTTTACTATGTTTAATATATAAATTGATTTCTTTAATTTGCAAACAAGATGTTCATTACCTTCCTTAATAAAACCCAAAGGCTGAGACATATAGATTTCTTCATGTAAATCACCATTTAATAATACACTTTTAACATCCATTTGATGAATGGGCTAATGCATATGAGAAGATAAAGCAAGAACTAACTTAATAGTTGGCATTTTAGCTATTGGAGAAAAAGTTTCATTATAATCTAGACCTTCCACTTGGGAGAAGCCTCTAACAACTAATCTAGCTTTAAATTTGTTAACTTCATTATTTGCATTGAACTTAGTTTTATACAACCATTTGCATCAAACAAGATTCTTTCCTTGAGGTAAAGGAACTAAATTCCAAGTTTGACTTAAAATTAATGTGTTATATTCTTCTTGCATAGCCTTTTACCAATGAGGTTGATCTTTAGCTTGTTCATAATTTTGAGGATCATTTGTATTCATAGCTTTATACATTAAAGAATAATTGCAATAGTTTTCCTTCCTAGCCTTAGATTGATTCATTAGATAGCTAAAATATCCTAACTTTCTTGCATAAATTTTTTAAACCATTTAGGCTTTTGTTTAGTTGTAGGAGTATCATCACTTGAAGAAGAATCATGATGAGAAGGTTCAACATGTTCATCTTCACTATCACTTTGACTAAGAGATGCATTAGGAGGATTTATAGAAGGAGGATTATCCTCAATAACAATTTCGAGAAGATTCATTGTTATGCACTTTAGAACAATCATGAACCCCATTTTCAGCAATACATACATCTCTAGCAACTTTAACTTTGTTAGTAATAGGATTATAAACTCTATAAATTTTAGAATGTTCATCATAACCTACAAAAATATGATAAGAAGATTAAGAATCCATTTTTTTCCTTTTTTGTTTAGGTTTATGAACATAAGCAATTGAGCCAAAAATAAATACTTAAGATTAGGTTTCCTATCAAAACAAGCCTCTTTAGGAGTTATATACTTTAAGGATTTTGTAGGAGTTGTATTAATAATATAAGTAGCACAAAACATTGCTTTAACCTAGAATTTATAAGACACATTTTTTGCATGCAACATACATCTAGCCATTTCAACAATAGTCCTATGCTTTTGATGACAGGAAGTTAATTCTAAACCAAAACCAATCTAGACTCATCTAGGAGTATTTAGCTAAGAATAAAACAATAACATGAACTTCAACTCTAAAATTAAAACATAGAGTCCTCTTTTTTAAAGAAACTCTAGAGCTTTTCCAAGCTCACACCATTTTTCCACTAATCAAAGTGAAGTTCACACACAACAAGGCTATGATGCCAAACAAAAATACACAAGAATGACAATTTTACTCTTTCATTGCAAAACAAAGAGGCATTCAAACTATCTTGATTAACCTCATGTTGGACCAACAAGTATAAGTCAAAAAACTATACAACCAAATAGCAAAAAGGAATCCCTATCACCGCCATTCAAAGAGGATTACATTGAAAAGTTTAAATGTGCAAAACAAAGTTTATGTTTGTCATTTTTTTTCATTTCAGAAGGCTGCTAATAAGGAAATAAATTCCCATGCCTGCTACCATATGCTACACCGCCTCTAGCTTCCTCTCTCTATGCTAAAATCTATGTCTAGATCTTTATTTCATGTTGCCCCCAATCTCCACGCCAACTTCTCCACTCTTCTTTCCTATTGTTGCCCCAACTTGTGATTTTTTTTTGAACACATAACTAAATTCTAAAAACTGCCCCTTTCCTTCCTATTGATGCAACTTTTAAAACTGAATTTGCAACCATTTCTTGCCTTTTTTCTCCACACGCCCCTCTATGAAAGTTTTTTTTTTAATTTTGCATATATCATTTTTCCTTTTTCTCACATGGGTATGTGGAACCATTTAAAACTTTGGCATATTCAAATGTTCCTTCAAATCAGTGCTAAGGTGGATGGAAAAATTAGGAAAAACAAACTAGCATATCCCCACACTTTAAAACCAAGCTAAAATTTAAAAGCCAAAATTAAGCACCAAACAAAAATTGAAAAAGCAAACCAAAATTAAGGTGTTGATACCCTGCATCAGCTTCCTTTCCGCTACACCATTTTGTTCAAGTGTATAGGGAATGGTTAGCTCATGTTTAATACTAAAATATTTTAAGTAACCATAAAAGTATTATTCACGTACTCTTTACCATTATCAGTTCTAAAAATTTTGATTTTAAAACCAAATTGCCTCTCAACAAATTTATGAAATTCAGAAAATATATCAAGAACTTGATCCTTACTATGAAGAAAATAGATCTAAGTTCTTCTAGAATAGTCATCAACAAAAGTAAGTGCATACTTTGATCCTTGGATGGATTTATTCTCCATGGGTCCCAAAAGGTCACTATGGACGAGGTGCAACTTACGATGTGCTCTCCATGCTTGACCTTGTGGAAAGGGCCACCTATGCTCTTACGACTCATGCATTCTATGCATACAACTTTGGATGGAACAATGCTAGGCAACCCTTCTACCATATTAGATTTTTGCATTAAGGTAATATTGTTAGCATGGATATATAACCAAGTCTTTCATGCCAAACATTGAAATCAATGGTAGATAGTAAAGAATATTTAGAATGAGCAAACTCATTAAATTTGAAGAAATTATCATTGTCTAACTTAGCATTAGCAATTACTTTATGATTTTGTTTTGGATCAATCACACATCACATATTTTTGTAAAATTCTTTTTTGTAATCCTAACAAAGCTTAGCAACTGAAAGAAAATTAGTCTTTAATTAGGAACATATAAAACATCATATAATTTACCATTGGGTACATTCACATCCCCAAATGCTTCTATTTTATAACTATGATTATTATGCTCAAGTTGAAGTGGAACATTAGACATGTCAGGTTGCATGAATTCAAACACTTCTTTATGAGAAGTAACATGTTGAGAAGCACTTGAATCAATAACCCATTCAAGAGGTGTTGAAGCATTTTAACTACAAGTAAAAACTCATCTAGTTTGATTTGCATTGTTGTTAAACTTATTGTTATTAGGTTTATGTTGTTGATTATTTTGCTTTATGGGGTTTATGTCATTTTGTTTCTTAAAACAAGTGTTAGACCAATGGCCATCTTTATCACAATAAGAATAATGAGGCCTCTTAGAAGAAGTATACTTCCAAGGATCATTAGTATTATTGTGATAAGATGTAGGATTATTATATTGTTTATTATGAGGCTTAAAAATTTGCTTATGATTTTTAGACATAAAAGCATGCTCACTATTTTTAAGATTACCAAATTGAATCAACTTTACTTCTGCTTGCCTTAATAAATTTCTAAAAATATCATAAGTTGACTAGCTAAGGAAGAAATAGCTAATTGAACATGAATATTAGTAATGAATTGTTGAAATTGCCTAGAAAGACATTTTTTAAGAATAAGATGAATTAGTTTAAGATCTTCAAGCTTTACTCATAAACCTTGCAATTGACTATTTAAAGCATCAAATTTTAACAAAAAATCATCCATAGTTTGAAATCAATATACCTTAAATCTTCAAGTTGATCTTGAATTAAGTTGGATCTTTCTTGACTCATTTGAACTATCATAGACAGTTTGGAGGATTGCCATGCTTTATAGGCTTTCACACAATTCCCAACATAAACATAAAGTTCGAGAGAGATAGAAATGCCTATGAGGTCAAGAGCTTCCTCATTTTGAAGCTTCCATTTTTCTTGAACCTACTTGGATGTGGATGGATCCGTCTTTGACTTCAAATTCGTTGCAACATCCAAAATATGCTTAAATCTAAATATAAATGAAATGTGTGTTTTCCAAGAATGATAGAACTATATAATTTAATTTCAAGAATTAAAGTAGACATAATTGTAAAAAAATTCACAACTTTATAAAAGAAATAACTACTATTTTAAGTAATTATTTTCTTTCACAAAGAATAACCTTTTTTTTTAACTTTAGAAATAATTGAAATTTATTGTAATAACTGCTTTAATTCAAAAATATTTTTTTAAAATAAAATTAATATATTTTTGAAAAATAAAACAACTAATATATTTGTTTTTTAAATAAATAAACAACTCTATATAAAAACTTTTAAAAGAAATTTTAATATTTTAAAACTTGTTTTTAATAATAATAAAAAAAAACTTTATAACATTTAATACTTTTAAATAGAATACTTTATGTTTTTTTAAAATATCTAAAATTAATACTTATAAAAAAACTAAAGTACTCTTTTTTCTTAAGTTTTGAATTTTTTTTTAAATTAAAAGGTTGAAAAGTTCAAAATGGGAAGAGCCCAAAATAGGGTATGCCTTATTAAGGGATAAAGGATGAAGTTTTGTTTTAAAAAACTTTCAGAAATTTTTGAAATTTATGCAGGCCAACATATGGAGGAGAAGCAACTTTTTATGGAGAGAAAGCACAAAAGAGGGAGGGTTGCAGGCAAAAAAAATAGACTTATGTAGGGGAGAGGACCCTTACTTGAGCATGTTTCAATAGTTGTGATAGTATTTGTTTATATGATGTCCAATATTTTTATCAATATTGAACCAATAGTTGTGACTTTAAAGTTGTTAGTGTTGATGATGACTACCCATAATTAAACAAAATGTATTCCTTTGATCTAAAAAGCAACCAATCATGCGATGCCACATCAGCGCTCAATAAAACATGTTGTGAATGCACAAGTATTTGTCCCATTTTTTTTTGGGTCTTTTTGGACACCTTGTCAAAAAGCATGTTGATGTGGCATCATATTTGATTATGTGGACCTAAAACCTTAGTTATAAGCAGAGGACTTGCCAAGTAAGCTGCTATAAAAAATTTGGAGTGATTTGAAATTTCCATGTAAGATAATTAGAAGCACGAAGTCAGGGTGCTCAACACCTAGGTCCTCTCCCCTATTTCATTTTCTTTATATTTTAGATTTAAAAAGAAGAGAGAATTTTTTATGAATAATTAAATTTCAAAACAAAACAAAAAAAAAAATTATGAATAAAAGGTTTTCTTTTTAAAAAAGGATTATATAATTTCTTAAAAAAAAAAAAAATTCTGATTAAATAAAGATTTATTTTTTAAATGCAAAAAAATGCATACATATTTTATTTTAAATATGAAGTTGTAAAAAATATTTGAATAATTTTTAAATCAATTATTTGAAAAAAAAGTAATTCTTTTTTTGGGATTTCTAAAAAATTATTTGCACAAATTTAACTATGTATGTAGATTTAATATAGAAAAATTATTAAAAATTTGAGAAAAATATGAATAACCCCGATATTTTGGTGTTTCTAAAAAAATACACTAGAAGTATTTTATTTAAAATAACTTGAAATTACAAAGAAGACTTAAAAAAAAAGCTTAGTTTCTTGCACAAGGATTAGAACAAAAATGTGAAATTATTCAAATAAAAAAAGAAATTTTCAAAGCAAACTAAATTCAAGCTTTGCTTCTTCTCTCAAGAGTTCCTTCAAGGTGAGTGCTCCAAAGGATGGTAAACCTTCAACAATGTTCACTCAAACATGAATTAGTAACACCTTGCTCTGATGTCATGAAAGGAATAATAAATAAAGTAAATAAGATAAATGGAAAGTACTAATCCAAGAGCAATCGTTTCAAGTAAAATATTACCATCAAGATGAGAACCATGAGCAAGCACACCAAAATCTAAGAGGAGACAAGATTTTGTAAGGGGGAAAAGACAAAGAAAAAACCTCTATATTATAAAGATGACTTAAAGCCTAAAGAAGATTACAAAAAGAGGATGAGAGAGAGAGCTCAAGCATAGAATGCTTCATATACATGAGAGATGCACCTCAAATAAATAGAGTTGATAAAGGAGTTGCATAAGTAACTCCCATGTGATGCAGGAGCATCTGTGTGAACGTGCAATCCTGCGTCAATCAAAAAATATTGTTTTGGGATTTTGGTAAGGTTTCATGAAAAACATTTTTCTAGGCATAATTTAAACTTCATTTTGGATTTGATAGCGAAAGTTTTGAATTTAAACTGTTAATGACTTTTGAGATTTAACCATTTCTTGACTCCAATTGGAAAATTGGCAAAGTTTTAAAATTTTAAAATTTGTGAGGCTTGAGATGAAGTGACTTGGTGGGAAGGTGGATGATGTCAATATGCTCATCTTTGCAAATTTTTGGAAGAATTTGAACTCCTAGTAAGAAACTACATCAAAACTTGGTTTTGCTCATATATCTGTTTTATTGGTGATAGGAGGATGTTGGCAATGTTATTAAGGTATGAATAATATGTTTTGATGGGTCAAAAAAGCTTCACTTTAAACTAGAAATCTTCTTGCCAATCTACAAGGATAACTTTAAGAAACCCCCCCCCCCTTGGCAAAGGTGTAAAATCTTGGTGAATCTTAGCTAAGTGTTATAATTTTCATGGCAAATCTTTCCTTTTATTTGAAAAAATTATTAATTTTCCTGGGGAATCTACGCACATTATTAAAAAAATAATAAAATCCTGGTGAATCTTAATGAATAATTGGCAAAAATAATAATCACAGTGGCGAATCCTAGTGAATAATCACTAAAAAGATTAATTACAATGGTGAATCTCTCCTTTAAAAATTTGCATAGTTGTTTGGTGCAATTCCCCCATTTTTTTTGTTTTTTGTAATATTGAAGTAGGGGCCTAGGGGCGGCAGCCACTAGCGGGGTCAAGGGGCAGTGCCCCTTGTAGGGGTCAAAGGGGCAAAGTCCCCTTGTGGGGGTTGAGGGGGAAACACCCCCTCATGGGATCTGAGGATAGCGACCCCGAAATGCTCGCCACCAAGCATAAATTCACTATCAAAAATGCATTGGAGCACACACGAATTAAGTATGTTTTTAAAATCTCACTTTAAAAATAAGACTAAATGAAAAGTGAAATTGTTGCCATTGATTATCTTTTTAAAAAGCTAATCGATGATTCGATGGCAATAAATAAAAGCCCTATTCAAGGCTAAAATATCCCTAAAATTAAATGGTAATTTATTATTAGTGGCGATATTGCCCCAAAATTAATGGTAGGAATATAATATTACTGGCGAATCAGTTCCAATGATGCATCATTTACATGGCAAATCAAATTCAATTTATTAGTTTGAAAAATAATGCATAGGTGAATTAATCGAGACAAAATTAATTTTTTGTAAAAACCTGGCGATTTAGTCTCCTTTTTAGCTTGTACTATTCACCATTTCTGGAGGTCCCAATTTCAATTATTTTCCAATTGGCGAAGATTTTCCACTACAGTTTTCCCTGGTCCTCTCCTCCCAATTCCATAATCCTTCACAAGACCTAACCCTAGCCTTCTTCAATTTCACTCCTAAGGCCCCTCTAGAACCCAAACTCCCACCAAACACCTAAATATCTTGATTTTGTTCGAAGGTCCCTCCTAGACCTAAAAAACCTATTGAAAATCCAATTATGTTTCATACACCTTCAAAACCCTATTTCACTTATCTACATGGCTCATCGATCACACCATTAAGTCAAATTTGACCCCACATCCACCAATTTGTCCCTTCCCACCCAAAAACCTTTTTTCAAACTAAAGGGTGTAATTTGAAATGTAGATTTAATTGCAAACAAGAAGGGTGGCCATATCACCATTAATGTGGTCATTAGAGTTCTTCCTAACTAGATCTATCCACAATAATCTTTGGAGTTCATATTGAAGGTGCCACAAATTTGTACAACCTTGCACATGATATCCATAATTTCCACATCCTCCCAAAACTCCTGAGTTGTTGAACATCATGAATATGAGGGTTATAAATACCAATTTTCTTTACATGCAAAGGGTTGGTCACTAAGTCATTTTTCTAGTTTGGGAAGGTCTACAACTAATTCTAGGGAATTAGATGCTACTAATTTGAGTTTTAAATGAAGTAATGCATCTTGTGAAGAGTAGAAAAGATTTGTAAATACACATCTCCACATAATGGTATGTCTCCATGGTAGTTTGTAACGATTTAGGGAAATGTACAATTGTAGCTATATATTTTCCTTCACCATATTTGTTGGTGTGATTGTAATAGAGATTAGATGAAGAGTGCAAACTTCTAATGTGTTGCAATGTCATTGTAATGGTCTTTACTTTGATAAATATAGGTTATTATAGTTCTAAGATGGATTATTAAGTATGTATATTGCATATGATGTAATATATGATTGTCACATGTAAATAAAATCTACTTATGTTAATACATTGTCTGATGGTAATTATTTCCTCATTGTTTTTCATGACTTTGTTGCCCAATGGAGTAGGCATTGGTCCATGTTGGAAAAATACTAAACATCCATTATCTAAACACCCTTTATCCTTGCTAGAAGTAGGAGTACATTAGTTTTAATTTAGTATGCATGTTGTTCATGATTCAATATTACAAACCAAGGACTAATCTTAAGAAAACCTAATTAGTTAAGTCATTAGAGAATCATGTCATGCTTGTTTGGACCTGGCCACTGTGTATGTAATGTCAAATGAAATCATCCAAGGGGATTAAATACTTTTATTTTATATAGGTGCACGTGGAAGGTGATTTCTCATCTTTATACAAGGTTTTTTATGCAGCTAGTTAGTCTTTAACCTAGTGAAAATTAAAGAGGTCAATTGTACATTGGATTTATTTGGCATTGTTGTAATCAAGTTATATCTTAACTTGTTAAAAACCTTTTTTAAGGTTACTTCTAGGAATACCCTCCTCAATCTTAGCTGAGCTCAAATTGTAGGAGAGAATACCCAGTCTCATCAATTGGCCTTTAACCCTCTTTAGTTTGTTGATGAAATTTTTGATGACAAACTCTTAGCCTTGAAGGTGAATTGAGTTCTAGGATTGTGGAGCAACAACTTTGTGACCCAACAACCTCTTTCAAGTTGATTTTGATTGTTTACAATTATAATATATAAACATGAATTCTTGAATTCAAATATTCTAGCTGTCAAATAGAATACTAGGTGACACATACAAACATGTACAAATCTCGTACAAACACATTTCAAACTACCAAACTATACATGTGTTGACATACAAAAACTTCATACTTCTAGATTGATAAGGCAAAAATAATTTCTTCAATATAATACTAGGAAAGCCTCGTCCATAATATACCTTCTAATCCATTAATCATGATAACAAAGGGGAAATGCATCCCCATCATAAACATTAAAACACCATTATTCACACTAATAAATTAAAAAGTGTATGAATTAGACATGAAACCATTACCAATTTGTGAGTTTTACAATCTAGATAACTTACATGTGATTTAGCTTTATCATTTTCCCTACATATAAAAATTAAATTAAATTACAAGCAACACATCCATCTTTCAAAAGCATCTCTTTGTAACAGCCTACACAACCATAAGCCTACAACTTAACTCAAGTCGATAGTCAAATAAATAGAACAAATTTGTTGTATTAGAAAATAGCATAAACTTCTAAACCTACATAAATTACTATATATAGATTTTTTATAGACTGACATATTCGAGTATTACAACTCCCATATCTTCACAACCTTGGTTATTACTTCCAAGTTGTACAAAATTTGGTGTTCCATGTTACTTGTGGTGGTGTGTGCACTAGAAAACATTATTCTTTATTTCCCTTTGTATCTCAAATTTTCTTGATCTATCATTATTTATCATTTCACATTGTAGTGTGCATTGTTACTCAAGGTCAAAATAGTACTCCTTGTCCATTATTGAAGAGCTCCCCTAAAAGATACACATTCCAATAAAAAAATTAAGTCATGCCCAATATCATTGTAGTGTGCATTGTTACTCACCCATTTCTCATGATACCTAAGATCAAATATATTGCTTGTCCATTAATGAAGAGCTCCCTAAAAGATACACATTCCAATAAAAGAAGTAAACTATCCCCAATATCATAGAAAGAAATGGAGATTATTATAGTAATTCCACCCACACATTCCAACACAAATAATGCCAAACTAAGAATCTCAACCATATGTTGCCCAACTTACCAACCCTTCAACATTTACAACACATGGTAAAATTTAAGAAAAATTTCTAATAATTAGGATGCACCATGGTGAATACCTAGCTAAATATCTAGTCAACACAAGTGGATGGAGAACATAATCACACTCGTTGCATACCTAACATGTTATGCTTGCAGTCCTACTACTATGTTTATGACCAGTCCTTAACCACGATTCTATTTGTTTTGAAAAAATACTGTCAAATTAGAAGACCCCACCCCCCACCTTCAAACGACCTGTGCAAGTGTCTTGATGTAGCTATCAATAATCTCAAATATGGTGGGGTTGCCCTCAAGGGACTCCACGACAATGAACCAATGCTCGTAATCACAACCATCGAATAGAATGGTCTCCTTGAGAGTATGATTGCTCCAGTTGGGCAATGGATCATTCACAAATCACAACCATCAAATAGAATGCTCTCCTTGAGAGGATGACTGCTCCAGCTGGGCAATGGATCATTCACAAATGACGTAGTGGGTATTGTTGCATGGCATCTCAGATGATAGAATGGTAGGTTATGGGATTGATACCCCTCCAAGCAACCATTCATGGTGAAACCCTATAATTGAATGTGAAACCTTTAAGACTATAAGATTTGTACCTCTATTTGTTAGAAGAACAAAGATTGAGACTTGCTCTTAATGAGAACGCTACTTGCAGCAGTACAACCATTTTTTCTATGAGTTGCAATGTAGCTATAACAATGTAAAACCCTATATAGGAATTCATGTAGCATAGCTTTCTTCTTACATATATCTCCATCTTGTAAATGATGGACAAGTTTCTGACATTCAAATCACATCTAAATCACTTATAGCAGTATTTATGGCTTTCTTTCCACATATACCTCCATCATGTAAATGATGGACAATTTTCTCACATCCAAATCACTCATTAAATGAATTTGAAATGGATGATTTTTGGCTACTTTCAAAAGGTAGATATTAATAGTTTTGAAATGGGTGATTTTTGGCTTCTTTCAAAAGGTAGATATTAATAGTTTTTGGGTTATCAACAATAGTGCATAATATATAAAAAGTTGTTTTTTTACAAAGAACTATCAATTTTTTGGTAGTTATAAGGTGTGTTCATCTTAAGAATATTCCATTAGTCTATTAGTCAAAATATAGGGGGCCTTCAATTTGATAGTCTATTTTTTTAAGTTGTATTACAACTAAACACATATTGACACAATATAGAGATGAGAAGCACTATGATGTCTTATGGTGACCTATTGTTTGACATGGTGGCTTTATTACATATCATATGATAGTCTATCAATATCACCTATGCCAATCAATGTGTCATGCCCTAGCTTTTTTTTAGCCAATAAAAAGGTTAGGAGTATACAATTATTTTATTTTTATAATTTTTCTAAAAAAAATCCATTTCTATCAATAGGAAAATTTCAAAATGTTATATACATGTATTCATGCAATTTGCATAGAACTATATATGTGTATCATTCTATGTGCATCTAAATACTTATTTCATTTACAACTAATAATTATACAAGACAATTATAGCTATATTTGTGTCCACATGGTCATAATTATACTTGCACTATGTATATACACCATTCTCTATTCAACTATATGAATATAAAATTAATAAAAACATGTGCATAAATATCAATAGTTGTTTGTATACTATGAATATGAAAGATAATACATAAGAGAGACAACAACCATAACATAAGTGGGGGAGAGTACAATCATTCATAAATAAGGTAGTCATCACTTTTGTAGTCAATGTTCATTATATTTGCTTTACAAAATTAAAAATGATTCCTTTTAGGCATATAAAAATTTGAGAAAAGTATAAATAAATAAATTTGCAAATGATTTTATCCAGTGTATATTTTAGAGTATTCAAGATGGGGATACTCTATCTTTGGAGGAAATCAAGCTTGGAGCAATATTTTGTCCAAGTACAAAAGTCTCGAAAGAGGAAGGTCTCTAGATGCTTCTCACTAGAAATTCACAAACTCAATATATTCCAACCCATTGAATATGCAATGGTTCATGGCTAGCCCTAGAGCATATCCACCACATTTGAATATGGTCACTTGCTTGGATGTCAAATGCATATACACTTAACAATGATTATATTGGCTATAAGTCACCATAATAGTTTAGTGAATTGCACTAGTATAGGTAACTAGGAATAAGATAGAGAAAAAAGTATTCAACTCCTCCAAAAAAAATAGGATAAAATTTATAAAAAACTATTGATGTCAAGATGAAAATGTATTGAAAATGGTAAATAAAAGAATACAATCTAAAATTCATTAGATTGCATAATAGAAAAGGATGAGGTTGAATGTGTGTTAGATGACACAATTCAACAACAATTGATCTTAGAGCAATGCATAAAGTAAAATGACTTCTAATGCTACAAAATTATGACATGCCTTTATCATGTCAAAGGTGGTGTTGTTGGCACTTCTAGATTGTGAGATTTTTTTTAAACAATAGAGGAGACAAGTATTGTTTAGGAGATTTTCTAGGTTGAATATGCAGTCATGAGGAATTTCTATTACCAATGATATTCCACTATTTAAATTTGTGTAAAATAAAATTGGAAATAATTTCATTTCAAAGTACTTTAGGTAAATGGTTACAATAGTTTATCTTTATGCAAATATTTTACAAAAGATTTTTTTCATTGAATTTAAGATGGATAATTTCTATATTGATATTTGAAGTTTGGTATTAATTAATATATATATATATATATAGAAAATATTTTCAAAAATCTACTAAAATAACATAAGAATTTTAGGAAAACAAAGTAATATTGTAATAGCGAACAGTGGAGCGACACTGGACGGGAGTCAACGGGCATATTTGTTTTTGAATGGTGATGGTGAGCAGGGTTTGGGCACGGCTCTGGTGCCTTTGGTTGGGGGTGGCAGGGTGGCCTATAGGAGCCCTTTTGTGGCTGGGATTCCCACTGCTCCTGATATTTGTTGTGAAATCCCTTCAAAGTCAACATTATAGGTGTTTGGTGATGTTGTGTAGCTTTCGCCTTCTCCTCATGCTTCTCTTCCTGCTGGTGGTTGCCCTACTTCAGGATTTCCTCAGAAGTCCTTTTTTTAGGCAGTCTCTAAGGATTGTGCTCAATCTATGCTTGCTCCAGCAAGGGTTAGACCGTTGCCCTATGCTCATGCTTCCCCTGTTGTGGTCTGTGGACCTGAAGTTGTTGAAAATGAGGATTACTATTTGAAACAGGGTGTGGTTTGCAGGTTTAATGGCTTGTGGCCCTCCCTTCCCGATCTCCATATTGGGTTTTTGTCTCTTGGAAGCCTATTGTCTTTGGGAAAATTGAGCTCTATCCCAGTGTTAGGGGGTTCTTCCTAGCTACCTTTGCCTCCACTGAGGAGTGGGACTATGTGTTGGATAGGGGGTGGATGTGGGGTATTCATTCATTATCCATCAGGTCTTGGTCTCGCTCTTTCAATCCTCTTACTGAGTCATTGAATACCAGACTAATAGGTCCAACTGCCAAATCTCCCTCTCCATTTTTGGGAAGATTCTTGTTATGAAGTTATTGGCAACACCATTGGACGCTTTTTGAAGGTGGACTCTACAACTTGGGATCTTGGGCATACTACAGTGGCTCGTATTTTAGTTGATTTGGACATCTCCAAACCTCTCCACGGTGATGTGATCTTAATGGTGGAGGACAGACCTTGGACACGACTGTTGGACTATGAGGGCCTCCCCTTTCGGTGCAAGAGGTGTTTTTTCACTGGTCATTTGGCCTATGGTTGCCCTCTTGCTCGTCGCAAGGGTGTTGCTACTTGGTGGAAGAATGCTCTCGGACCATCTCACGGTTGGCTCTCCCTCTTCGAATGATTCCTCTGAGGAGGGCGACCCTCCCTTGACTATTTCTCCCAAGGATTCAGAGTCTTTCCAGGCTCCTCTTCCGGCTATCCCTTCTGCGGAACCTTTGTTGCCTCAATCTGCTGTTGTTGTTCAGTCAAAACCTACTCATCCCTCATTGAACGACTTTGTTGGTCCTTTGATTGCTCTTGTCTCCTCTTCTTCGTTGTCAGCTCCCTCGCTGTGTGGTGGCTCCTCGCTCGGGGTGGCTGTTGTGGATCCGCTCCCCTCACCTCACTCGGTGGACCTTGATTTTGAGTCTTCCTGGTTGGTTGTGCTGAGGAAGAAGAAGGGACTCCCCAAATCCATTGCTTTTTTGCGGCCTCGGGTTCAGGGAGTTAGATTAGTCCCCTTTGGTTCTAGGGTTGTCTAATCCTTGTTTGTTGTTCTATAGTTGTCGGTCAGCTATTTCTGTTTGTCTTTCTCCTAGTTCATGTTCTGGTTTGAACTAGCTTCTTTTTGACCCTTTGGGCTTTCTGTGTGAAGGGTACAACACCCTATAAATGCTGCTTATTTTATCAAAAACATAAAAAATTCAAAAAAAATGTTTTTTTAGATCAAAAGAAAAATATAAACCCCAAAGAAATTATACCTACAAATTAGATGGCTAATTCTAACCCTTTAAGGACGACTAAATAAAAAAAAGGTGGATGTACATATGAAAAATAAAAATATATTAAAAACACAAAAGCCTAGAGAAGAACACCAAGGAACTTAATCATTTTTCTTTTATATTTAAGAGAAAACTATGGCTATATGGAAAAACTAAGACGACTATGACACCCCATAGCATTAAAGCAAGCAACAAGACTATGGCTTCTATGACTCTTTGTAAAGCTTGGAAGATATTTTCTAGTAAGAATAATCCCTAAGTAGTGATAACATCTAATTCGAATCTTGCTAGAGAAATTGCATACAACCAAGTTTAAAGGGGTGGGTGTTCTAAAAAGCTCTTGAATAGTAAACGCTACAAATAAAAATATAAAAATAAAAATAATGACTAGGGCCAAAATAAAGACAACATAATATTCGATCACTCTAATAGGGTCCTCCATTCTCGTGCCTTCTCTTGTAATACAAGAAAAAAAGTATACAATAATAATTATATTTTAATGAAGATTTGATATAAAATAGACATGATTCCTTATGGGCTCCATAAGCTTAATGAGAGTAGGCTTGTATAGTTTTACCTCCAATTTTGCTTGGTTTTTTATTGATTTTGCACTCATGTTTTACAATGGGGTATAATTATTGCAGGCTTTCAAAGATTGAGAATTAAGATCAATATAATTAGTTCCCCAAGGTTTCTAATTTCTATTTTTTTTTATAGTTTTAGTAAATAAAATGTTATTAATATAGATGAAGGAATTAAGTAGGAAAACCTTCATGTTTTTTTATAATGTTAATATGTTTTTGATTACTTGGTTGCTATTCTTTATGTTTTTTAGATTCTCTAACATTCAACCTTCTCTATTCGTTAATTCAAAAACACACTCTATGAGAACTATTGATATTAATCTTGTAGTACAAGAAATCAATGAGTAGATGTAGAAATAGATACACATGAACAACCCAAAAATAATTTTATGATATGATCAATATTGTGTGGCAAGGAGGTTGACTGGAAGTGATGACAAGTGAGTAGTTGATATATGTTTCATATGTGCTTGTAGGTGTAGCCAGTGTACACATGTCTACCCATAAGTCTATCATATTTTCCTATCATATGTTACCTATGTGTAATTTTCCAGATAAAATTGAAACATTAAAAAATAATTTCAATTTTTACTAGGCACTATTTATGATTGGAGTAATTTTTCCCTTCTAATTTTACAAATGTAAATGCATATATTTTTAATTAGAAAAATACAATTGAACCAATCAAAAAATAAGAAACAACCATTTCCTTAAAAAGGAAAATCAAAATAGTAGATCAATATTAGAGAATAATATTTTTTCATTTGCATAGTTTTCAAAGAAACAATAATATGCAACAAAGAGCACATAAAAATATTGATACATAGAGGTATTCTACAATGGTAGTTATAGACACATAAAATAATCCTAACATCATTTTGTATTAATGTTTCATTGTCATTAATTAATTAATTATATTATATTATATTATTTAACTAATTTAATTTGCTTCTAATTAATTAAATAATTATATTATTCAATTGATCTAGTTCATCACCAACTTATTAAATAAATATTATTTAATTAGTCTAATCCAATGTCACATCTAATGTTATTTAATTACTACAATTTCTACCTCACATGTATGAATAATTAAATTAAATAATATTTTTTATTTAATTTACCATTCCCTCAATCATTTCTAGAAATAAATACATTTCCCTTCTATTTTTTATGGTTGCAACAAATTATTCTTCTAAAAAAAGCAATATTAGTCATTCATCTCAAACAAATTAAATTCAAACCCTTCAGTTTCTCTTTGATCCTAGGAAAGTATTATCTTTTAGTCTCCACAGTAGATCTCATCTTAGAATCCTAGCCATCTATACTCTACCAAAAATCTATAAATTGGTACATTGTCTGACGTAAATCAATCAATCATCTTTGATAGGTACATGTTGCATGTTTTTTTTAAGTGAATATTTCAAACAACCACATCACATTCGTTGAGTAAATCCACTTGTAATAGTGGAGTTCATATTTGGTAACATATTTTATTTTTAGTTTTATTATTTAAACTTCATTTTCTCTTAATCTTGAGGTGAGCATTAGAATTCAACTTTTATTTTACATGTCTCCATATTTTTAACTTAGTTTGAATTTGTGTTCATAAAAGTAGGACACGAAATCTCAAACACGACCATTTTTATAAAAACCAAAACACAACTAACATATATTTAAAAATTTTAAAACTATAAAATTAAAAATATAAGTAACACAGTTAAATATAGAAATATAAAATTATATAGTCAACCATAAATATATATATATATATATATTATAAACTAATAAATTTTTTAATTTAGTAGAAAAGTTATTTATTTTTTAAATAGAGGCATCAAAATTTTTAAATATATATTAATATCTACAAATGTTCTATTAAAAAATAGAATATAAGTCATATATGATTCTTACTAAAAATCCAGACACAATGACATATATTTAGGAAAAATTAAAATATATAATATTTTCTACATTTTTCAATGTCAACATAAATAAAGAATTTCCAAAATAATGAATAGTTGGATCAAAGGTTTTGATCTTTGATTGGGTTTTGGTTTAGGGTGATTGTATTAAGGGATGATCATCTTGGGATTGGGTTTAGCTTAAGATGAGTGGATAGGAGTTGTTAAAATTACCTAGTATTTGAGGGATTCTTCTTAGAAGAAAAGAGCGAACGGGAGAAGAAGCAACGAAACCCTAGTTGCAAAAATCAAGGGTGTTGGTTTCTGAGACATTAGGGCACCAATTAATGTGGCATTGTCTGCTTTTTTTTTCCCAACTTTGTGGGTGCTTTGTATAATCAGCCAAAGGAAGAGATATTACTAATAATGGTGCCAACAAGGGGTGAAAGTGTTGTGAAGGGAAATGTTTTTCACCGGCTGGGTGATGGCATGGAGATAAAGAATAAAATTTATGAGTTTGAATCACGAGTAAAGGAAGGGATGAGGATAAAAATAGAAGCTAGATTGATGAATAAAACCCTGTTATTGGATTCCAGTAGAGAGATTGCTTCAATGGAGGGTGTTTTTGAATCAAAAGAAGAGAAAAATTGTCAGACTACACTAGTAAAGGAGACCCTTGTTCCAAATGACGGAAAATAAGAAGAAATCAGAGAAGATGCAACAAAAAGCCAAGGTAAATCCCTAGAATTCTAACTACCTAATGAAGTTGTGGATTGTATTGTTGAAAATCAAAACAAAACTATCATTCTTTTTTCTTGAGAGGAATACCTACTGAGTTAGATTTTTACAAATGGGCTAAACAAAACTAGGAAAATATGGGTTGGGTGATTGAATCCATTAGAGGGTTGGGTAAAGGCTATGTTTCTTCCATGTTTAGGTCTGCTAATCATGCTCAAGCAGTTTTACAATATGGAACATAGGTTATATGCAGACAAATTTTTTATTTGCAAGCTTGGACCTTTGATTTTCACCCTGAAGGACCTTCTTGTTCTCATTATCCCATGTGGTTGGAACTTCCCTTCTTAAATCTAACATTCAAACCATTTCTGAAATATATTGCAACACAACTTTGGAAATTCATATAGTGCAAACAAAGCTCTAATAAATTTTCTAGCTTAAGAGTTCATCCAAGGGTATGTGTGAAAATTGACTTGAACAAAACTTTGCCAGAAAACATTAAATTGTTTGGTCCAAGCTTTGAGTTGGATCAGCCAATAGTGTACTTGAATAATCCCAATGCATGTTTTGCTTGCCAACAAGATGGCCATTTGATCAATTATTGTCATGTCAGGAAAAATACATGTCCTCTTCATCATTGCCCCAAGTTGCTCCAGCCAAGGTAGCTATTAGTCCCATTGTGCAACTAGTCATTAAAAACACCTCATCATCTTCTCTACAAACAAACACAATCCTTCTTGTTTCTCCTCCTTCTGGACCTCCTCTTGTGGAAAACACATTTTACAAAGATGCTATTATGACTGATGAGTGGAGGACTATTCGAAAGAGGAAGGAAGCATCTCTTTCTTCCATTTCCCACCCTCCTCTTCACAAGCCCTCCCACCCTTTCTCTCCTAGTTTGTGTAAATCTCCTCGCTAGTCCATTTTTCCTCATCTTAATTCTCGACAAAGGTCTAGGTCTCCTCTTGATAGTTTGAATGAAACATGCAACAATGATCAAAAAGTTGTCATCTCTAATCATTTTGGAGTATTGCCACAAGAGGATGATAACCCACTAGCTGGTTCATCATGAATTGCAAGATATTATCTTGGAATGTGAGAGGGATTTCGCACCCTCATCAGAAATTTAAAGTCAAATATTTTGTAGAGAAATGGAAACCTAATGTGCTTTTCTTACAAGAAGTCAAGATCAACAACAATCATTTAGATGCGACTCTTTTAAGCCTTTGGAAAAATCTTTTTATTGATACCTCACTCAATGAGGGTGGTGGTGGAGTTGTGCTTGGTGTGTCTCCTTGGATTGCAAAACATGTCATTGATAAGGGAGAGGACCCATCACATAGTTGTGTTTTGGCCCTCTCCTTTATTAATGGACAAGACGTGGGTTTCTAATCAATATATATGCTCTTAACAATCCAAAAGAGAGAGTGGTTCTGTGGGATTGGATGTCTAAAAATCTCCCAAGTGTTGATTGGGTGTTGGGAATGGATTTTAACATGGTGGAACAACATGAGGATCGTAGCTAGTTTAACTATTTTAAACTTAGCCATGACGAATTTAAAAAATTGATCCTTTGTTGAAACTCGCTTGGAGTGGTTGATCCTATTCATGATAAGTTTCACAGTCATGCCAATAATTGGTTTACTTGGTCCAATTGTAGACCAAGTAGTGACAAAAAACTTAGTAGATTAGATCGGTTTTACATATCTCATAACATAAAGTTGGGAAATTTTTCTTTAGATTATTTGGTGTAGGTGGATTATTCAACAATCTTATCAGATCACTATCATATCCTCCACTCCTCGTTTTTGCAAAAAATTGATATCTCCTCTCAGCTCCCCTTCAAACTTAATATCTCTCATCTTAAAAATGCAGAATGTGTTTCAGCTTTAGTGGGAATTTGGAACTCAATGCCTAAACCTATGGAAGGAGAGTCATGCATTGCTTGGTGGATTATTTTTATATCTCAATGTGTTGAGTTTCTTCAATCCTTCAGAAGAAGAATGGCTTGGAAACGTAAACGTAGAGAGAAATCTCTCCAAGGGAAGTTAGAAAATGTTAGACAAAAACTTAACTTCGATCCTCATGATGAAAAAATTAAAAAGCATATTGCTATTATTGAAGCTCAGTTGTGGAAATTAGATCATTACAAAGGGAAAGGGGCCAAAATCATAGCTAGAATGCATTAGATCGAGGAAGGGAACAAGGGATCTAAATATTTCTTCAATTACCTTAATTACAGACATAAAAAAGAGAGAGAATTGAAACCATAAGGGATGAAAATGGATATCGCATTGATAATGCATAAATTATTAAATTTTTCTACAATTTTTATGGGATTTTTTTCAAAGAAGAAAATAATTGGACTGGTATCCAACAAGCCTTGGAGGAGAACATCCAAGATTATATCCCTAATGTGATAGATCTAGATTATAGCAAATTTTTAGATCACATCCTCTCTTTGGAAGAAATTGAACATGCCTTGTTCTCGATGAAACCAAATAAAAGCCCTGGTGATGATGGTCTTCCAACTAAATTCTACCAGATTATGTGGAATCATATCAAGGATGATTTTTATTTGTTTTATTTAGAGGCCCTTCATAATGGTTCCTTAAGTCATAATATCAATAAAGGTCTTATCAAAATTATTCCTAAGGGGGGGAATGAGGACTCCATTGTCGGTTGGTGGCCAATTACCTTATTAAATACTTCCTATAAAATTATTACAAAAGCGTTGGTGATCATAATTAAACCTCTTGTCCAAATTATTGTGAGAATTGAGCAAATTGGGTTTTTAAAGGGAAGATATATCCTTGATAACTTAATGTTGGCTTGGGAGACAATGGATTGGGCTCAACAATTAGGTCAAAATGCTTTGATAGTCAAGTTGGACTTTGATAAAGCTTATGATTAAATTCATTGGAGTTTTATCCTTAAAATGTTGCAATGGTTGGGCATTGGTCCTAAAATTTTAAAACATGTGCAAATGTTGTTTAAATATGCTAATGCCCACCTTATTATTAATAAGGTTATGTCAAATACCTTCGAGTTACAATGATCTATAAGGCAAGGATGTCCCCTTTCCCCCTTTTTATACGTTCTTGCAACTGATGCCTTGGGTTATCTTCTTCACAAGGCCTATCATATGAAACTTATCAAAGGAATTTCTATTCATCAGGATAAGGTGGTAATAAACTCCCACTTTGTTGATGATAGCATGTCATTCCTACATAACTCAAAAGAAGAGGTGAATAATACATTAGACATTTTATAGTTGTATTATGATGTTTTTGGTTCTCTTATAGCTCATAATAAAACTAATTTTTTGATGTTTCAACTTGGTCATACTCCTCATTGGATCCCAAAAGAGTAGAGGCAAATCAAACATTGGGAGATAACTAGATATTTTGGCATTCCCTTCGGCTTGGGAGTTTCTCTTTCAGAAATGTGGGTTTGGTTTTTAAATAGACTCAAGAATAAGTTGTTTAATTTTGGCAATAAATTTTTGTCCCTTGTTGGAAAAATCCAGGTGGCTAATAAGATTCTTATTGCAACCCATGTGTACTATTCCTCTTGTTGGATGCCCTCTAAGCAAGGTTATGGTGAGTTGAACAAAATTATTCAAAAATTCTTGTGGTCTAAGTGGGATGGTAATATTGGGTTTATTGCTTCTTCATGGTCCCATTACATTCAACCCAAACAAAAAGATGGCCTTGGGCTCATAGATACCCTTACCAAAGGGACTTGTCTTACTACAAAATGGATAATCAGAGCTTCTAATGGAGATGAACCATGGAAAATTTTAGTTCGTCAACAAATCATGGAATCTTCGTCTAAGAATAAATGACAAGTTGTTTGTTGGTTAGAAAAAATGCTCTTTCCTCCTCTCATTAAAATCAAAGCTCCATTTCCTCTCTAATCTATTTGGAAGGTGTGGAAAAAGGTTTGTAAATGTTTGAATTGGGGAGGATCTTCCCTACAAAATGGGTTCAGTTTTTCCTCAGTGTCCATATGGTAGAATAAACTTATCACTTATCATAATCAACCATTAGCGATTAGTTTTCCTAGACATGCTTACTATCTATTCAAGAAAGGGGTTAGACAATTTAAAGATATTTTGAATTTTGATATAGATGGTTGGGCTTTTTGGACTAGTATCAAAGAGAAAAATGGGTTGAGTAATAAATATGAGCAATTTTTTATTTTTATTAAGTCACTTGTTCCTTTTGATTTGGTTGTGAAATTGTGCACTCCAAAGGACTGTTATTTCTTTAAAGATTGGAAATGGCTAGTTCATAATCACTTCAATAATTTTCATTTAAAAAAAAGTGTATATGCATGTGCTTCCTTCTTGGAATCTTACTCCTCGTCTGAATCATAAGTGGGAGTGCAGAATCAGCTCCAAGTTTTGGTCTAAAATGAGTGCTCAAATATGGAAATCAAAGGTGGATATGGACACATAGGTTCTAGTTTGGAAGATTTTACATTGCAAACTACCTATTGGGGCTAGGTCTAAGTGTATTATGGTCCAACTAGCTTGTTTTCCTTTTTGTCATGGTGCTGAAAACTTGAAACATATATTTTGGGACTATATTTATGCTAGAAAATAATGGTATCTTGTGTTAAAATATTTTTCAGCAATATTTAATCATGATTTGAGTTGTAAAGAAGTTATTCTTGGATTTGATATGCAAAATGATGTGATAGTTGATTCTATTTGGCATGTGATCTTAAAAAATATATGGAAGAATATATGTGATGCTTTTTTTTTCTAACAATTTTCATCAAGTAACTGGTACTCTAAGGCTTTGCTCTGATATATTTCTCCAAGTGGATTTTCCTTTTTTTGCAAATCCAAGGCCTAAGCAAGAAGAATGGAGAGGTGAAACAACAACTATAGTAGATTAAAAATTATATTATGAAGTTTCAGCTTGACAATAATCTTAGTCATTGTAAAAATGCCATACAACATATGTAATCTTGGTCTTTTTGGTTTCCTTTTGGTTGGTTTGTCAATGGTCTTCATGTTATGCTACCTTGTTACCATTTGTGCCTTTATGGTTGGGTATTGTATGTTTAACTTTGTACTTCAGCTACACTTCATAGCTTTCTCCTTGTAATTCTTTTATTGCTTTGTTCAATATAAAAGAAATACCTAGTACTTTGGATGTTTGCTTGATTTGGATTTGATTACCCAAGGTGTTGGATTAGGATGAGAATTTGGGATTGGATTATGGATTAGGATGAGGATTTTGGATTGGATTGTGGATTATGATGAGGATTTGGGGTTGGGTTATTAATTAGGATGAAAATTTGGATTTATGATTTGGACGAGAAGGTTTAGGATGATTGATTGAGGTGGAAAAAAGTTGGCATTTTGATGAGGGTGATAGGATGAATGGTTTCAATAATTATTTTTCCTTTGATTTGCAAGTGGATTTTGGCATTTTATTTTAATTTTCATAAAGATTGGGCTTAATTTTGATGGTTGGGGATTAATGATGATGAAAGGGTTTGATGTTAAATGAGATTACAATAATGAATTATGTTGAAGGGTTAGAGTTGGGTTTGATTGAAATGAATAACAAAGGTATCAAGACCTTAGGAAAATTTGATTTGATTGGATTTTATATACTTAGGATAGGCAATGTTCCTAAGCAAGGACTAATTTGATTGGATGATTATACTTAGGATAGGTAAAGTTCTTAAGCAAAAAATAGATCTTGAATTTGGTTTAACGTCTTGATATTATGATTATGATTTGGATGGATAGATGTTATGGTTGATTCAGTTTGATTGTGATTTCAATTAGGTATTGGGATGATATATTAGATTGTGGATTAGATGGAGATAGATTTGATTAGGATTTGGGGATTTAGATGATGACAAGAATTAGGACTAGGGGATTATGATTAGTACAATGAGGGATTTGATTTCATGGGCTTTGACAAGAAAATCAAACCAAGCACAAGAACAACCTAAATTTATCCAAGTAGGTGTGTGGATAATTTTAATCCCAACATTATTCCTTAACTAGGTGTGGAATGTAGGCCCCATGATAAGGCACTAACCATTTTTTATCATCCAAAATATTTATAGTGTGAGGGGAGAGCATACATGACCTACCAAATCACTTCTAGGGGCACAAGGTGATTAATTTCTTATCATAGTATGTAGATAGATCTTTGAGATCAAAAATGAACATTGGTTCATATTTAGGATGGAAAATATTTCTTGATGATGTTCTTGATATACTTTAAGGTACATGAGGCATGATTCCATGAAATAAGAGGGTATGTCTAATGGTTTGGTGTGAGAGGGTAACCCACTCTCCTCTATTACTTTGTAAGCTATGAATTTATTACAAGCTTATTTGTAATAAAAAGTGTCCTCCTAATGTGTGAGTCTTTTGATTCTCTCCCAAACTTATATATCTTTTCAAAACACGGGATTTGAGTTGTTTCCTATTTGATGAAAATCAACGTAGGTCCCTTAGGGGAAATGAAGACCAAGTGCTTTTAATCTCCAAGATCGCTTTGTGATGCAAGGAGAGAGATTAAAAACTTGACTCCCTTGGGATTTCAATTGGTATAAATTGGTGTTTTTGATATCCAAGATCACCTTGTAGTGTGGAGAGGGAGCATACACATCAAGCTGTCTCATAAATAAGACAATCAATTATTCATTTACCCTTAAAAATTAAAATGTGCAACTAGACCAGTTAAAGAAAATGAGTATTGGATTATCAAACCTAAAAAAACTTGCTAGTAGTTTGTAAAAGGTCTTAAATATATTATTTTATTGTAAAAATAAATTATTATTAGCAACTTGCAAATAGTTAGCATGAATACCAAGGGAAAATGTAGTGTCGTGAATTGTCACCCATGACAATTTCACACTATGTTTTGCTCCCCCTTAAGTGCATGGACATAATTGTACGCCTAATTTCCTAAATTATGCAATATGTGGCCCATTTTAGCATTTACCAACAAATTATAAGCAGAAAACAAATGCATTCATTTAATATTTTGTCCTCAACACCTTTAATCCCACAAAATAGGGTTGGGACACAGTTAGTCCCCCTATTTTTCCTCCAAATTAGAATATGTTGGTGTCAACATTTTATTATTTGAATTTAAAATGTCCAATGTTGGCTATTAGGATTTAATTTTTGGGAAATTAGATTAAATTCCTATAAATACATAGTTATTGCATTATTTGAAATCGTCTAGCATTACTGAGCAAAAATTATTGTCAAGAGCATTATCAAGAAAGTCAAAAGCAACATTTTAGAGATTTATTGCTGAAATTCAATATCAAAGCATCATGTCAAGGTGTATGTGAGTTTATTCATGTTTATGTTATCATATTGTTTGTGAGGTCTAACCCTTGTAGGTCTTCAAGAAAATCAAGCCAACAATATTCAAGCCTTGAGGAGATTTGTATGACTTCAGTCCTTCAAGGAATCCATTGGAGGGTGGTGAGTTGCAATCCATTATTGATTCATATTCCTTTTTATCAATTATCCCTATCCCTCAAAAGGATAGGCTATCTTTCATTAACATTGTCATTGTGAAAGTGGAAACACTAACATAGGATTTGACTAAGGCAAGCCCCCAAATGACACAACCCTTCCTCTCTCTTTGAATGTGTAGGTTTCATATTTGAAGAAGATTGGGAGAAGTTTGAAGTTTAATTTCTCATTATTTGATTCAAACCCTATACCTTGACAATAAACAAAAACCTAAGTTATAGTAATATTCGCCAGTGCGATATTCAGAAAACAAAGGCTTTGATTTAGCACCAGAGGACTGTGGAAACATATTTCAAGTTGCTCAACTAGGACATTGTCTCCCTAGGAAAATTAGTCCTCATTTTTTATCCCTAGATTCATATGCCAGGTGCACAGTACCCTACTCAATCTATTCCAGTAATCTAAATTTGTTTGTGATCTTTTGTGTCCATTGTATTTGCATTAGAATAGGTATTTGCATCATTAGCCTAGTCATTTTGTTGCATTTCATTCTTAAGTCCATTTCAGATTTGGTCAAAGGTAGGTTGACTCACCTTTTAGGTTGTAATTCAGTCCTATATCTTGTCCAAATTCATCAAACCCCTGCTACCTTAAATCTTAAATGAAATGTTATGGAAAAGCACCATTAAAATCCTAGAGTGAAATCTCTAGGGTTTCACTTTTCCTTAATTTCATTTTGGTGAACCTGACATGTTAACATTATATACCTTCTAAAATCTGAGGAAAAGTATCATAGATCTAGGTTTAGCATTGCATTGTGTTGCATTGTTCATTTAGGAATTCATTTTTGCATCATAAAAAGCATAAAATTTCAAAAAATTACATACAATATTGCATTATAGGTTGCAATAGAATTAATTTCAGTCATCTTAGATCATATCTACAATCCAATTGCATTTAAAAATCTGAATTAGGTCATTTAAATCTGAAATCAAATCTGAAAGTGTTCAATACATTCATTTAGGCATCTTGCATATAGCTCAAAAAGTGAAAATTTGCATTGTTTTGTTTCAAAAAGGCATTAACATCAGCATTTTCAGCTTTAGATATATTAGAATCAGTCAAATCTTACATCATAAGTCTATAAATTGCATTTACAATGTCTTTTATTGCTTAATTTAAAAAAAAATTGTTGCACCCTTGCATTTTAAATTACATAATCTTAAATTGGGAAATTCTAGAAAACAATTCATTGTCAGACCTGTATGCATATGTACCGAAGATCTATAAAAAATATATGAAGGACATAGTCACCCTGGCGCCCTTGTCCAAACTTTTTGAGCTAAAATTTTCTATGCAAATCTTTGTGTGTGTCCTCTTTTCAGATCTAGTTTCTTTTTTGCAATTCTATTTTTAGACCTATCTTATTTTTCTCATTTTTTCCATAGGGATAGTGACAACATGTTTCCTTTTTAAATATGTGGTTTTTATATGGTAATGCATGGTTTGTATAATTATAATCTCCCTACTTATGAGTACAATCTAAGGAAATAAAATAAAATCATTGACAAGCATGTTATTCATTCTCCCAATATCTCTCCTAATTGTGAGAGTATCTTGGCACAAGAGAATGAAATCATTGACACATTTATTAATATCACTTTGCCTAATCTTCATTCATCTCCAAACATCTCCCCCACTTGTGAGAAGGTTTTGGTGCAAGAAGATTCAATCAGGGAAAATCATGACAATCATAGTTGTTCTTCTTCTGATACCTCACTTACTTGTGAAGAAGGTATCTTGGTGTTAGATGATCCAATCATTGAGCATCATGAGAATCTTGTGTTTTTCTCTCCCAATACTTCTCCCACTTGGAAAGATATTGTGGCACAAGAGGATGAAATCATCGATACATTTCTTTCAAAATATAATAAGATGGATTGCATAGATGAAGATGTTAAGGTGACATGAAAAATAATCAAAAAATAGTTAACTTTGTTGAGGTTATGAAAGCACTATTGGCTATTAGATCTCCTTTAATTATTGGAGCTCCTAAGACTCCTTTAATTATTGAATCTCCTAAAATTCCTCAAATTATTGGACTTCCTAAGTCACCTCTCATTATAGGACCTCCCAAACCTCATGGCCACATCCTAAACTTTGTAAAGCAACTTACTAATAATCATGTGTCACGACAACCAAGTTATCACACATTTTCTCACACATATAACACGAAAGAATAAGAAAGAAAATCAAACACCAACATCCATCCCATTACCTCAACCATACCTCCCACCTGCACCTAACATTCCTCAACATAGTGGTAAGGAGTATGATTTTTTAGAATAACTTTGTAATACCCTATTTAAGATTTATTTGTGGGATTTGATTCAAACATCTCCTATTTATCATGGAATGCCTCAAAATGCTTTGCATAAAGTTGTTGTCCCTCCCAGTGTACAACCAAATGATGTAGCAGCTCTGCTTGAAGCTAATTTAGATATCATCTTTCATCAAAATGAGTTAGCCGGGCTTTGGAAACACAAAAACAATATGATGCCTTGATGATAATGGTTTCCATCAACAAGATTGAGATTAGGTGTACCCTTATTGATAATGGTTCAGGGCTTAATATTTGTAGTGTTCATATTTTTGACACAATTGGAGTGAATAAAACCTTAATCCAACTAGCTACTTTTTCAATCAAAGGTTTTGATAATATGGGAAGACAACCACTTGGTGTAATAACATTACCAATTAAAGTTGGTCCTGTTGTGTTACAAACTCCCATCCATGCCATGCCCAATAATATTTCATGTAATCTTTTTTTATGTAGACCATGGATTCATGAGATAAAAGGAGTGCCTTCAACGCTTCATTGTTTAATGAAATACACTTATAACAACAAAGATTACATTATAAAATTTGATCCTAAATTTGAAATTTTTTTACAAACTAAAACATGAATGACAACTCCTTTTAGCACATTGATACCAATTTCAAAAGTTGAACCTTTACAAATTGAAGACAAAGATTAGTGTCTTTCATCTATAACAAAGCTATTAGATGGTGATTGGGGATCATTAGATTTCACACCTAAATTCATGGAAGAATACAAGATTTCACCATCAAAACTAGAAGAAGAGAAAGAAGTCATAGTGGTTGATGAGCCTAGTTTTTGGTCCAATTTTGTGTAGAATCTATAGTTATTTGTTGATAGATGTCATGGAATTTAATGTTAAATATTGGTATTTTCATAATGTTTCTCTCAAACCATTGACATTGGACTTAATCCTATATCTGCAAGGTTTAATGACATTTGACATAATATGTGAATTATCTATATTAATTTTTCATGTGGTTGATGAATGTTTCTTAAGGTGGTTATAGATGTGCAATTATTATGAGTATTGACCTTTCCATACATATTTAATATGCTAAGTTGAGGAAGACACCGCCAGCTGGGTATGCACCATAACGTCTATCAAAGGTTTCACTCCAAGTCAAAGAAGGTCGACGATAGAAGATTCTTCATGCAACCAAGTGTAACCACCTTGTTGTAGTGGACTTTAATGATCGAGCATGCATGGGTGTTACTGTTGTGTTGAGTCTGCATCTAACTTGCATGCCTGGCTAGATCCATGCATGCATAACTGCTATCGCTCCACTTTCCCTGTTTTCCCTAATTGGCATCCTCCCAGTCATGGAGTTGACTGCCTTGTTTAGCTATTAGCATAAATAATAATTTGATGCTCCTTCCTCCTAAATTGTCATATGATAGTAGAGGAAGAGGTTGCACGATTTGATATTGTACTCTAGTTTCAGTAATACACTACTCTTTTGTATGCATGATTTATAGTGAATAAAAAATAGTTCTGAGTTCAAGCATCTAAGTTCTCTTTAGTTTTAGAGGATACTTATCCAAGGGGGCCCACTTGGTGAGTAATCCATTTACTTAGTTTAGCATTAGTTTAGTATTACTTTTTGTTTAGTACTTAGTTAGAAATCTGGCATCGACTGTTCCTATAGCCACTAGAAGTTCATTATGTGTTTGTTCACGTAGCCAAAGCAGATAGAGTAGTTTCTTATTTGTTTCTCAATATTGTATTCATGTTATGCATTTCAACTTAGCATAGTCATTGATTGATGTTCAACATTTGTTTCATTCCTTTTCAAGCAATTTACTTCCAGTATTGTGTGTTTATTAGTTGTAGAATAGAAATGGCTACTTAAGAGTTCCTAGTGCACATATTGTGTTGGCCCATTTCAAGTTCACGTCCCTGGTTTGACAATTTAAATGCACCTTCATGATGATTAAGGTAACTATTCAAGTTAGATGTCCAATCTCTAAATTATGGTTGTAAGGGTTGAGTTATCAGATCATTGTAGGAGGCCAACATATTTGGCACCATTGTCAGGGATAGTGTCAAACTAGGGAGTCTTTTGGAGTCATTGTTAGTTTTCTTGTTGTAATTTTTTTGGAAGTTTTTCTTAGTATATCCTCATTTAGGAAGCAATGACCCCCTTATTCATTACCAATTTTTTGTGTGAGCTAACTGATAGTGAGTAATACTGCATGCATAGAGGAAGAAGAAGGGATGCTTATGGGAGATTCCTTCCTAACAATCCTAATTCATTCCAGCTAGTTGAATATCAGAATCTACCAGAAGAAGAATAAGAAGATCCACACCCCTTTGTTGATGCATATCCTTATCTGACTAGTTTTGAAGTCTCCTCTGAAGATCAAAATCAGCTTGAGAACCCCCTTGCTTTGGAACCACATCAAGCAGGCATGGGTGATGCAAATGGGAATAGACCTAACCAACCAGATTTTCCTTTTCCCATTTCCCATTAGAATGAAGTTGACAACATTAAGAACATCCCTACTTCAACACTCTCAAATTTTTATGGACTTGTCACAAAAGATCCTGATACCTTTTTATTTGAGTTTGACATACTCTGCAGAAGTTATGATTATACTATTCCCATAGGCTTAATCTATTTCCTACCACTCTAAAAGAAGCTTCATTAAGATGGTTCATGAGACTAGGCAGAGATACTTGTGGAAACTTGGGAAGACATGAAGACAAAATTCCTTCAGAAATACAAGGAATATTGCAGAGGCAGTGACATGAGAGGACGTGACATTTTTAGGATGTAGCAAAAGGAAGATGAGAGCCTGGAAGACTACATTGCAAGATTTTTGTTTTGCCTACAAAAATATCCACACCATACACTTAATGAAGACTTACAAAAGTTGTTTTTTTTCTAAGAGGAATCAATGATAGTTGCACTTATGCCTTGGATCTTATGGGAGGAGCATATATCACCCAAGTTCCTTGGGATGATATCAAGAAAATATGCCAGAACTACTCTAGGGAAGCCTCAAAGAAAGGGAGAGCTTACCAACCTTCCATGGGTAAGACAACTACTAGTGGAGTTTCAAGAATGGAGATTAATCATTTGTTGGCAGAATTCAAGCAAGATATTATAAATAATTTAGCTACTCATCTAGATACACTTCAGGCCAAGAAGAAGCAAGAGGAGGCAGAGGCAATGTTGACAGAGTATTTCCCCCACTACAAACAAAAGAAGAGAGACTGTAGATGTAAGATGGTAGCTAACCTTGAAAGCAAGCCAATCCAGATTGAAGAAGACCAAGTCTACTATGTTGCACAATAGAAGCCTTGGGCTCCAAGAAAAGGTATGCCACTAGATCCACTATCCTATGTTGGGCCATATTTTAATTCATATTCCTCTGGTAACCAATGGCAGCCCCCATATCCATCAAGTTATGGAGGATATCCATCACAGCCTTGGAGTAACCCTCCAAATGCTTGGCCTAGTCATCAAAGTTCTCCACCCCAGTGGCATCAACCTCAGGGGAATTGGCAGCAATTTCAAGGGCATTGGAAGCCACCTTCAGGAAATTGGCAACAAACAAATAAATGGAGAGGTGGAAAATAATGGCCTACTCAGGAAACAAGTTACATGCAACCACCTTCTTAGCCCCAACAGCCTGCTATAATGCCTCCACTTGCTAATCTAAGCTCAAATGCACCTAAACCTACTCAACTACCAACTCAGCCCACACCCAACCTGAATAACAAACCATAGTAGAAGCCTGTACACTCTACTGATTCAAATCAATTCCTTGCATATGCTATGAGTGTAAGTGATATCCATTTGCATTTAGGAACTACTCTACCAGACCCTTCCAAGCCCATCATCACTGAGCTTCCTGTGGAAGAGTAGGAGGAACCTCTGAATGATACCATTCAGCCAAGTGTACTTGAACTAGTCCAAGTCAAGCAGTTTGCACAAGAACCACCATTTTCTTGGAGATTGGAAGTTTCCAAGAAGAAGGAAGAAAAGGAGGATACCACTTTTGATATCTTGGACCAGCTGAAGCATACGTGTGTCCAGATACCTCTATTTCAGGCCATAAAGGATGTTCCAATCTACAAAAAAGCAATCAAAGAAGCATGCCTCAAGAAGCCAGGTAAGAAAAAGAAAGACACAACTACAGTCCATGTGGTGGGCCAGCTAGCTGACATCATGTTGGGAAAAGTGACTATTCCCAAGTATAATGACCCAGGCAGTCCTGTGGTAGCAGTTGTTATCAATGGGTCCAAGTAAAGAATGCTCTGATTGATTTAGGGGCAGCAATAAATGTAATGACCAAAGACATCCTACAACAACTAAACATTGCAAGCATGAGATCTACTCCTATTGTCTTGCGGCTTGCTGACAGCTCTACTATTAAGCACGATGGTGTAGTGGAGGATCTTGTGGTAGTTTTAGACTCCTGGGAATACCTAGCGGACTTTATGACTCTTTCTCCTAAAGCTACACAAGGCGGGTATCCCATTATTCTTGGAAGAACTTGGTAGGAAACTATAGATGCATACATTGGATGTCATTCTGGTGATATGACCATTTTAGATGGGAGGAGCACTAAAAATTTTGTTCTCTATCCACCTGCTCAGCCATCTCATGATGAAGATAATCTTGTTTGGCCACATGTTGGTGAAGAGGCCGAGGAAGTTAACTTTGTGGTGCAACTTATGATGCTAGGTAGAAGCTCTTTCATGCAGCTCCAAGAAAAAGATGGAGTATTGGCTAACATCATTCATAACCATTGTGAAGTGGAGGAAGCATCATCTTCTCATTCTACTACTCCAGTCAGGACACTTCTGCCTGCTCTTCCTGCAGCTACTGTTCCTGCAGACAGACTTCTTGCAGCAACAGGTATGTCCCATACATTGTTTCCATATGAACTAAAGGTACCAAGTGTTAATGAAGCAGCCATGTTAGATTTAACCACACAAGTACAGGTGTCTAAGGGAAAGTAACTAAATTTTAATAGTAAATTAAGTGGGGAACAACAATTGTTATTGGCAAACTTATTAAGAACCCATCAGCATGCATTTGCATGGGATTTTCATGATATGAAGGGTCTGGATCCTAAAATTTGTACACATAGGATTTATATCATAGATGATTGCACCCCAGTAAGACAACCACAAAGAAGAATCAACCCTACACTGAGAGAAATTGTGAAAGGAGAATTGCAGAAATTACTAGATGCAGGATTTATCTACCCCATTTCAAATAGTCAATGGGTGTCTACATTGGTGATTATGCCCAAGAAAGGAGGGAAATGGAGAGTTTGCATTTATTATAGAGAACTTAATGTTGCCACCAAGAAGGATCACTTTACTTTACCCTTCATTGATCAAGTTTTGGAAACACTTGCAGGAAAGCAATAATTCTCTTTTCTAGATGGATTCAGCAGCTACAACCAAATCCAAATTGCACCTGAGGACCAGGAGAAGACTACATTTACCTATCCATGGGGGACATATGCCTATTTAGTGCTCCCATTTGGCTTATGCAATGCACCTACAACTTTTCAAAAGGCAGTCATTAGCATATTTTCAGACATCTCTCATGATTGCATGTAAATTTATATGGATGACTTTACCACTTATGGTGCTAATTTTAATCAAGCATTAGAAAATCTTAGGAGAGTCCTACAAAGATGTAAAGATCATAACTTGTCCTTGAATAGTGAAAAGTGCTTCATGATGATGCAAGAAGGTGTAGTTCTTGGCCACTACATCTCCCATGAAGGAATTCAAGTAGATCCTGCAAAGATTGAGGTAATCACAAATCTGCCCACACTTGCAAAAAAGAAGGATGTTAGGAGTTTCTTGGGTCATGTAGGATATTATAGGCTTTTCATCAAAGATTTCAGCAAGGTAGCAGCACCATTATACACTCTTCTCACTAAAGATGTTGAATTTTAGTGGACTGAAGCTTGTGACAGGGCATTTTCTGACTTGAAGGCAGCTTTAACTCATGCTCTTGTACTCAACGGACCGAATTGGGAACTTCCTTTCCACATCCATACCGATGCATCAAATTATGCCATAGGAGCAGTCTTAGGACATAAGAGTTGTTGAAAATTCCATTTACTTTTTCAGCAAAAAATTACAGGGAGCTTAATTCAATTATTTAGTGATAAAGAAAGAAATGTTGGCAGTAATCTATGCACTGAATAAATTCAAACATTACATAGCAGGCTACCAAATCTTTGTGCACACTAATCATGCAGCCATTAGATATCTCATGAATAAACCTTTGATCATAGGTAGATTGGCAAGATGGTTATTTTTAATGCAAGAGTTTGATATAACCATTGTGGATAAACCAGGGAAAGCCAATGTTGTTGCAGATTTTCTTTCAAGGATAACTACATTAGAAGATAATCGGCCCATAGATGACTCTTTCCCTAATGAGAATCTATTCTCCCTCAGTATACAAACACCCTGGTATGCTAACATAGCCAATTACTTGGTCATAGGTAGAGCTCCTTCTCACTTCTCTCCAAAAGAGAAAATGGCACTCATTGAGAAATCTTTTCCTTTCTCTTAGATTGTTGGATGTTTGTTTTATACTGGACCAGACCATGTCATAAGGAGATGTGTGAGAGAGGATGAGACATATGACATTTATCATGCATGTCACAAAGAACTATGTGGAGGACACTTTATAGCCAAGAGGACAACAATGAAGATTTTGAACACAGGATATTACTAGCCAACACTCCACAAGGATGCAGGAAGGTATACCAGAAAATGTGATAGATGTCAAAGAATGGGCAGACCAACCAAATCTGATGAGATGCCACTTTTACCTTAGGTAGTAATCACTCCCTTTGACAAGTGGGGATTGGATTTTGTGGGACCCATTGACCCGCCATCAAATGGTAAGTGTTACATACTAGTATGCACTGATTATGTAACTGAATGGGTAGAAGTTAAGGCCATGAAACATGCAAGAGATAACAAAGTTGCATAATTTCTTTATGAAGATATTTTCATGAGATATGGAGTCCCAAGAGAAATAGTGACTGATCAAGGGGCACAATTCACATCAACCCTTGTTGCAGCACTAGTTGATGAGTACAACATAAGGCACAAAAATTCTACTCCTTATCACCCCCAAGCTAATGGCCAAGTTGAGGTGACCAATAGAGAAATTGAAGCCATTATGACTAAAACAGTAGTTATTCATAGAAAGGATTGGGAAAATAGATTACCATAAGTTGTTTGGGCCTATATGACAACCTGGAAAACAACTACAGGCCTCACCCCATTTGAATTGTTGTATGGAAAGACAGTTATGATGCCAGTTGAATTTGAACATAAGACTCTTAGGACTACAATAAATTTGGGGATGGATATTTCTAAGGTATAGAGAGAAAGAATCATGCAGCTAAATTCTTTGGATGAGATAAGAAGAGCAGCCCTACAACATACAGAAGTAGTGCAAAATCAGAGAATCAAGTGGCATGAAAAATTTATCAAGGATAAGAAATTCCAACCAAGAGATTGGGCCCTACTCTATTACTCATGATACCAGGACAATGTAGGAAAATTACAGACAAGGTGGCTAGGACCATATGAAGTTGTTGAGGTCTTTCCTAATGGAGTTGTTCAACTTACTACCATTGACCCTATCAGATTCAAATTACTTGTCAATGGTCATCGCCTCAGATTATATCACAAGCCAACTTCTAAAGAAGAGTTCTTGCAACAATTCACCCAACATTCAACACCCAAGCTTCCTACAGCCGAAGGAAATGGACCTAGTGTCCTTCCTTCTGGCTAATTAAGGTACGTAATTTTCATAACAAAGACTTTCACTTGCATGGAAGTCCATTTCTTCATCATCCACCCATCCATCCATCCATCACCACCTTTCTCTCTCTTCCATCACTTCATTCGACCTCACCTCACTTTCACTTCATTAATTGCTCAATTTATTTCTCTACAAGGTGAGCGGTACTTTCTACATGATCGTTGTGGAAAATATTTCACACATTTAGGTATGTGTGCATTAATTGCTATCTTTAATCATCTTTTAAGTGTGTTCATTTAATCACTATATGTTAGTATAGATGTTTGCATAAAATGTCATCATTCCCTGTCACATCACCACTCCCATCTCTCATGTGTGGACACATGTCCAAATTTAGGTTGGGGGGAGGGGAAAGAAAAATATGCAAATTTATTGCCCATATGTCAATTTATGCTAGGCTACATCAAAAATTTAAAATGAGCTGATTTGAAATCCGAGTGAGAGGATGGCTTGCATGTGTGAAGTGACATTAACTGTAGCCACCATTTCTTCCCATCATAATTCTCCTTTATCACTCATTTCCTTGCCATTATTGAATCTGTTATAATTTTGAGTTGCAAGCAAAAAGGTGAAGCAAAAGAAAAGGGAATTCAGTCGATAGTGGCACTGGAAATTCAATAGGTATTCTAGGAAGGTGAACTTGGTTTCCAGACAACAGTTGCAGGAAAGAAATTGTAGAGCATTTGCTTGATTATAGAAATGGGAGGTGGGTTAATTCAAAATGAACCCACGGTGCATGATATTTTATTGCAGGATGCACAATGCTTGGACGAATTTAGAAATTGTGGATGGTTAGACTACTTCCTGAAGCTAGATGGCTTTGATGAAGGAATTTCCCTTAAATTCTCCCAAACATTTTTTGAAGGAAAAGCCACAGTAAAAGGGTTGGAAGTTGTGGTAACTAAGGACAGAATTGTAGAGGTAATAGGGTTACCTACTGATGGTAAAAATTACCCTACTTCCAGAGACGCCAGATCGGCTAGGGTTGAATTTACAGAGCCAAACGACCCACCATTGAGCCTAGATAAACAAGGTGCAAAGAGAATGTCTCTGCCCGAGCCATGGAAGTAGATAGTTGTTTATGTGATTAAATACATCACTTGCGAGGGTCACCTATCAAATTTTCATTCTGTGCACTTCAATATTTTGAATCACATGAGGCATAAAAGGAGGATGAATGTGCCTAACGTGCTCTACAATCTTCTCTCAATCATGACAACCGAACCCAAAAAGGTAGGGATAATTTTGTTTCCCACCATTGCCTGATTAAATTATTGGTTGAAAAGTCTCTGCATGATGGAATGACTTGGGATGACTTTATAAATGTTGATCAAATTAGACCTGAGTAGTTGCAACCTAGGGTTTTACCTTAGCCCCGTAGGTCTAACAGGAGATTGAGCATAGTTGAAGCTACTCTTGATGCTTCAACCTCTAGTGTTGGCTCTAGTGTGAATCTTCCTACAGTAGAAGAAACCATATAAATTAGTTCTTCTAAAACTGAGCACTCAGAAAAAAAAGAAAGCTCTTCCTCCAATTCTGATGATGATATTCCACTTGGCACCCTGATGAAAACTAAGGCACAAAAGAGAGAAATGGAAACAATAAAAGGAAAGGCTAGAAAGCAGCCGACAGAAAGAAAAGTTCCAAGTTCTAAGAAGAGGAAGGTTGATACTATTCATCCTGTAGCCAAAGAAAAATGTGAGAGTCCTCCTAGGAAATCAAGACTAGCTGGGTCTGCATTTGGTACGCCTATGTAGGAAAGCCCTAAGCCTAGTGAGACATCACAGGAGAACCCTTTAAAGCTCCAATGGGGTAGGATAATGTCGAAGAAGAAGACATATTTAGGAGAGCAGTGAATATAACACTAGCTAATCTTGCTAACATTGCAAAGGAGTTTGAGGAAAATCAGGATTTCCTACAGCAATAGCCCGAACTAGAACAAGAGTCCCTATAGCAAGAGGCGAAAGAAGAAAAAATACCCCTATAGCCAGAAACAACTGGATACCCTATGAGGAAAATCAGGATTTCCTACAGCAACAGCCCATGTAGAGAGTGCCATATGAGGAGCCACCATCAACAAAAAGAATGGTAGGAATTCATAATCCTCCTGATTTTACAGTACATGCAACAATTTTAAATTTATGGAAAGAAATGCAAAGAAGGGAGGAAGAATGGAAAAAATAAAAATGGAAATTAAAGAAGGAAATTCAAAAGAGGGATGAGGAAATTGAAGATAAGGATGCAAAAATTTCCACCCTGAAGTAGAGGGTGGATGATATGGCAGCTTTGGCACCACAGATTTTGGAATGTAGGACCCCTCCTAGGGTCTATGCTCTGCTCTTGAAAGAGAAATACCTCTCTTTTAAGCTGTCAAAGATTGCCTTAGGTTTGAATCCATCTATTGACACCCCTATTGAGTTTTTCAATGCTTATAGGATTGCCTCCTTTGAAATGAAGAATTTGTTGTGTGAATTTTATTTGCACAATTATGTTGTAACTCAAGACCATGATTGGAATCCGTTGGTGTATGTTGGGGATGTCCAATTAAGGGCATTTATGTCTTGGGTACAAAATGAGATTAGTTGGGGATAGCAACATGGAGCTTACAAGCAATTAGAGTCTGATATCCCTCTGCCCATTAGGGCTGAGTCAAGCAATCCAAGGGATATTTACAAAGAATGGCATGAAATGCTTCTCAGACCTAGTTATGGCAATATGATTATGCCTTGGATTGAGGTAGCTTATAGTGAATATGAGGTAAAGACAACAACAAAGGAGGAAACCATGAGAAAATATTTATCACAGAGATGGAATAGTTTAACTGATGAGTTGAAACAATTTGAGCCCCATTCCATCCACAATTATGCTACAACACTAAAAACAATTGATAGGTACATTCAGATTGGGAGAATGAAGGGACAATTTTGGCTTCCCCTGACTTTCCAGCCACCCATTCTCATGTGGCCCATGCCAAACTTCAGATTCTACTAGTATGACATTGTTATAGAAAAGCAGAGATGAAGTAGATTTGATAGATTAGAAGGATTCTATTGGGATCCTGATTCACGCACTACAGCCACTGATGTTGGACAACTATTAGTTGCAAATTTTAGAGCTTTGACCAAGCAAAAGAGCAACTCTTCCCTTGTTGGAGGACCAGCAAAATTTTAGGTTGGGGGGAGTGATGAGCCTAGTTTTTGGTCCAATTTTGGGTAGAATCTATAGTTATTTGTTGATAGATGTCATGGAATTTAATTGTTAAATATTGGTATTTACATAATGTTTCTCTCAAACCATTGACATTGAACTTAATCCTATCTTTGCAAGCTTTAATGACATTTGACATAATATGCGAATTATCTATATTGATTTTGCATGTGGTTGATAAATTTTTCTTATATATATGTCTAGTTATTATGTGTATTGACCTTGCCATGCAAATTTAATATGCTAAGTTGAGGAAGACATCGCCAGTTGGGCATGCACCATAACGTCCAGAATAGGAATTGCTCCAAGTCAAAGAAGGCCGGTGGTAGAAGATTCTTCATGTAGTCAAGTGTAACCGCCTTGTTGTAGTGGACTTTAATGATTGAGCATGCACGAGCGTTACTGTTGTGTTGAGTCTGCATCTGACTTGCATGTCTGACCGAATTCCATGCATGCGTAACTATCATCGCTCCACTTTCCCTGTTTTCCCTAATTGGCTTCCTCCCAGTCATGGATTTGACTGCCTTGTTTAGCTGTTAGCATAAATAATAATTTGATGCTCCTTCCTCCTAAGTAGTCATATAATATTATAGGAAGAGGTTGTACGATTTGATATTGTACTCTAGTTTTAGTAATACACTACTCTTTTGTACGCATGATTTACAATGAATAAAATATAGTTCTGATTTCAAACATCTAAGTTCTCTTTAGTTTTAGAGGATACTTATCCAAGGGGACCCACTTGGTGAGTAATCTATTTTCTTAGTTTAACATTAGTTTAGTATTACTTTTTGTTTAGTACTTAGTTAGAAATCTGGCATCAACTGTTCTTCTAGCCACTAGAAGTCCATTTTGTGTCTATTCTTGTAGCCAAAGTAGATAGAGTAGTTTCTTGTTTGTTGCTCAGATCTTTTATTCTTGTTATGCATTTCAACTTAGCATAGTCATTGATTGATGTTCAACATTCATTTCAGTCCTTTTCAAGCAATTTACTTGCAGTATTGTGTGTTTCTTAGCTGTAGAATAGAAATGGCTACTTAAGAGTTCCAAGTGCACATATTGTGTTGGCCCATTTCAAGTTCACGTCCCTAGGTTGCCAATGTAAATGCATCTTCATGATGATTAAAGTAGCTATTCAGGTTAGATGTCCAATCTTTGAATCATGGTTGTAAGGGCTGAGTTATCATATCATTGTAGGAGGCCAACAATGGTATCAACACAACCTATCTCTAAGTCATAAAAAATAATAGAATCAACATTTCTAGCCATAAGGACACAAATTACACATCTACATATGATGAAAATGATTATGAAAACCACCTTCTTTGAAAGAAATATAATCCATTTATGGAAGAGGTTATCAAAAAATTGGCTATAATGGAAAAGGATGCGGTGTAAAAGAACAAGGTATTTGTGTCCTCGTAGAGCCTAATATGCAAGGAACAACAAGAGGTCTTAGCTATTGTCCTTCAAAATAACAAAACATCACAAATATCTTCACTTAATCATGCAAGACTCTCCAAAGACAAATATCATTAGTTGTTGCTCCTTGCCATGTGGTAGTTGTAGTATCACACAATACTCATTACCATGCATGGAGATATAAATTAAGTTTTATGCAATCATATTTCATCTTGCAAGGAGCAACATATTATCATTCATTTTTTGGGCTCATTTTTGTCCCTACACTTGGGGGGAAGGGGTTAGGTAGCCTTGTGTTAGGTGCATTCCTTCTAGCAAGGGATCCCTTTGTATCTCCTTAAAATATAAGTGTAGAAAGTACACTAACATTTTAAGGGGGAGCATATAGTCCCCCGCTTATTGTTTGCATAAGGAATGGTCCCTTTTTAGTGACGATAACATACATCTCCTAGAAATTTTGACCTTTTCAATTGAAGTGTGGCCTTCTCAATGTATGTTGTGTCTCCTTTGTGGTGATATTGGGCTTGATATCCTCTAAGTGTGTGACTTCTCTTGGCATAGGGTGTTCCCTTTGGTGGTAATGCTACGGCTAGTATTCCCTAAAGTGTGATCTTTTATTACATGACTTGTCCTCTCTTGGTGGTGATGTCACGTGTGATGTTCCCTAAGGTGTGACCTTTCATGTATTGAGCAATGCCCCTTTCTCTTTTTTGTAAAACACCTTTTATGGTGGTGTTGCTTATAGCACCCCTTGAGGTTTAGCTTTGTCTTGGACATTTATGTTCCTTCTTAGGCGAGTTTATACGCCTTCTTAGGCAAGATTTTACACCTTCTTAGTTGATTTTGTCATTTATGCACCTTCTTAGGTGATTTTATGCACCTTCTTAGGTGAGGTTTTGGCAAGATAGTTCATGGATTCAACATAATGCAACTTGTTGGGTCATGGACTTGAACACCCATTTTAGCATGGTCGTCGAGCATAATGAAACTTTCTTGATAGTAGAGTTATATGTTTCATGAGTATCTAGCATAATGCAACTCGCTAGCCTTGTGGAACCCATCATATTGCATGGACACTTAGCATAATGTAGCTTGCTAGCCTTGTGGAACCCATCATATTGCATGGACATTTAGCATAGTGGAGCATGCTAGCTAGTAGATCCATGTATCTCATGAGTGATTTGGCATAACACAACTTGCTAGTCCTCATGGAAGCATTCCTTTATTCGATGGATGACGTTTGGTATTTGAGAAAAATTTAAGACTGTTGTTTCTTTGCCTTACCAAATTGAATCCCTTTAATACTAACCATGTATTTTGTTGTGTCTCTTGTGTGTCTTCTTCATGTTTGTATTGTGTTTTCTTTGTGTTCATTTTCATTTTTTTGCTATTTATATGCTTTGTTATATATGTGTATTTGTCATGTATGCTTCATGTTTTTGTCATGTATGTTTGTGTATGTTGTCTTTTTGTATTACATATGTGTGTGTTCCTTTGTGTCTATGTTGGTTTTCCATGGGATCTTGAATCTTGGGGGCTTGTGCACTCCCCCTAGATTCTTTTTCATCCTATCTCTTCAACATTTGGACAATCAGACCCCTCTTGACATATTTTCTACTTCAGTGTGAGTTTGAGTGTAAGTTCATACTCTCACTAAAGTGGGGGCTAAATGTAGCATCGTAAATTATCACCCATGACAATTTCACACTATGTTTTGCTCCCCCTTAAGTGCATGGACCTAATTGTACAACCAATTTCCTAAATTATGCATTTTGTGGCCTATTTTAACATTTATTGACAAACTACAAGTAGAAAACAAATTCATTCATTTAATATTTTATCCTCGACACCTTAAGTTCTACAAAATAGGGCTAGGACATAGTCCCCTAGGGTGACTTAGTCCCCCTATTTTTCCTCCAAAATTGAATATGTCAATGTTGACATTTTATTATTTGAATTTCAAATGTTCAATATCAACTATCAAGATTTGATTTTCAGGAAATTAGATTAAATTCCTATAAATACCTAATTATTGCATTATTTGAAATCATCTAGCATTATTGAGCAAAAAATATTGTCAAGAGCATTATCAAGCAAGTCAAGAGTAGCATTTCAGAGATTTATTGTAGCAATTCAATGTCAAAGCATCATGTCAAGGTGCATGTGAGTTTATTCATGTTTATGTTATCATATTGTTTGTGAGATCTAACCCTTGTAGGTCTTCAAGAAAATCAAGCCAACAACATTCAAGCCTTGAGGATATTTGTATGACTTCAGTCCTTCAAGAAAGCCATTGGAGGGTGGTGAGTTGCAATCCATTGTTGATTCATCATTCCTTTTTATCGTTCATCCATATCCCTCAAAAGGATAGGCTATCTTTCATTGGCATTGACATTATGGAAGTGGAAAGACTAACAGAGGGTTTGACTAAGGCAAGCCCCTAAATGGTTCAACCCTTCCTCTCTCTTTGAATATGTAGGTTTCAATTTTGAAGAAGATTGGGAGAATTTTTAAGGTTAATTTCTCATTGTTGCATTCAAACCCTATACCTTGACAACAAATGGAAACTCAGTTACAACAATATCTGGCAGTGATCCAACAATGCGACAAGCGAAAAATGAAGGTTCTGATCTGGCACCAAAGGATTGTGAAAATAGATATGAAGTTTCTCAACTAGGACATAGTCACCCTAGGTGACTTAGTCCTTAATTTTCATCCCTAGATTCATATTCTAGGTATACAATGTCCTACTCAATTTATTCTTGTAGTCTGAATTTATTTGTGATCTTTTGTATCCATTGTATTTGCATTAGAATAGGTATTTACATCATTAGCCTAGTCATTTCATTGCATTCCATCCTTAAGTCCATTTCATATTTGGTCAAGGGTAGGTTGACTCACCTTTTAGGTTGTAAGTCAATTCTATATCTTTTCCAAAGTCATCAAACCCCCACTACCTCAAATCTTAAATGAAATGTTGTGGAAAAACACCATTGAAATCCTAGAGTGAAAGATCTAGGGTTTCACTTTTCCTTCATTTCAAAAAGATATTAAAAATAGTTGTAGAACATACACATCTAAAAAAAGGTGCATGTGTTGCAACACAAAGCGTATACAATGAGAAGAAATGGATGGAAAAAGGAAGATTTAATGTTCACTAGTTTTTTCCTTGAGACACATTAAAATACAATGCAAAGAAATCGATGTAGAGCAAAAAAGGTACCAAAGAAAGCATATGTAGCAAAAAAAATACCTACAAACATGTTGATTGATGTTGTAGAGATGTTGTAGGGTAGAAACTACGAAAACAATGTGAACACATTCAAGAAGATATCTATGTAACAACATGATAGAAATAGTTAGTGAAATTGCTCAAAAAATCAAAAAAACCTACAAATTTGAGAATGGTGAGTGTTGGAATAATAAGTTAGTTCATTAATAAATTGATAAAAACAAAAAAATTGAGAGATGAAAGATTAAAAACGATACAAGTAAGGGACGTGTTTCCAAGAGAAGAGACATTGAATTGTAAAATGTAGACATCCTAAGAAAACTGATGTATGACTTCAAAGTGCACATATCCAAAGCAAAGGTGTTGATCTATGAAATACACAACACAAAAAAGTGGATGCAACAATCGATATACTTGTAAATACATATGCCATATAAATTTATGATTTGTACATAAAAAATTAAAATTATATATATACAAAACTTTTCAAAGTAAAAACAAATGCCACTTGGGATAGCCTCTGAAAGCAAGGATTTCAAGGACCATCTATATGTGTTTTATGTGGCAATTGTGAGGAATCCTCCTCCAATTTATTTTTTCAGTGTGTCTTTTCTAGAAACATCTAGCACTTATGGTGAGAAGCTTGGAAGCAAGCTTGTGTTCATTCTTCATCTCTTATTGAGTTTTGGAGAAGCTTGGGGAGGCCTCCGGCTAAGGCTTTCTTTCTTCAAGTGGCATGGAACATTGGTCCCTCGTGCATCCTCTGGTAGATTTGGCTAGAAAGGAATCATTGAATATTCCAAGGGCATAAATAGGTGGTTCATCAACTATGACTGAGAATTCTAGGTATGATTCGAGAGACGATGAATGTTAAATGCAATCTTTCTATCCCCTTAGAAAGTGGTGAGGTTGAGGTGATGAAAGGGTTGGGTTTGTCTAATGGTGGTTTGATTCATTCCTTGAGAAGAGGTGGTTGCCCTCCAAGAAAGAAAATTCATAGAGTTGGGAGATGGACTCCACCCCCTAGTGTAATTTTAAAGATCAATACGAATGGATCCTCCAGGGGTAATCCAAGGCATTCTAGAATTGGAGGAGTTGGGAGAGACAAATCTAAGGTTGTGCCCTTCCTCTTTTCTATTTATAAGGGTCAACACTCTAACAACCTCATGGAAGGCCTTTCTATCCTCTTCACTCTTGAAAAGGCTTGTGATCTTGGTTGGCATAAAATTATTTGTAAATCAAATTCCTAGATTTTGGTTAATATGTTGAATGATAAGAGATTGGAAGGGGCTAACTAGTAGCTGGTGGGGTTGGTGTGATAGATTATTTGCTTGAATACTTCTTTGGAGTTTGTCTCCTTTCTCCATATCCCACAAGAGTGGGACAAGGTTGTTGATTGTTTGGCTAAATGGGCCTTTGAGTTCACATGGGGGATTGGAGAGTTGAAGACTGTGAGCATCTTTCTTGAGAGTAGTACCAAAGTTTAAATAGGTTGGTTTTGGAGGATAGAGATGGTTAATGGTCTTTAGCATTTGGATTTGTTATGTTTTGGTTTCCTCTGTTGGGGTGGTTTTTGATGTTTGGGTTGGTTTTTCTCTTGGCTCAAGTGGCCTTGTTTTCTGTGTATGATCTCCTTCTTTTAATTAATAAATTTTTACCTTTTTAAATTAAAAAATGTTGCAAGTATGTTGTTGGTGTTGTCATTGATGTCAACAGTTGTTGGTGTTGGTCATTGATGTCAATTGTATGGAGATTGTGTGTTGGAGTTGTTGAAAGGATGTTGGTGTTTTCATAGTTGGGGAGATTGTTGTCATATGCTTGTGCTAGTATGGATGTGTTGTGATTTGATAAGAATGTGTTGTGGTGTTTTCATCAGTGTTGCCATTGGTGCCTTGATGGATAAGCATTGTAGTTGCAGTAAGTTCACTTGCTTTCCAAGTGCTTTTGAGAAAATTTGAATAAAAGAGTGTGTAGTGTGATAGAGGTGTGTTCAGCGTTGTGCTACACATTTCTTCATGGTTGAAGGTATGATTTTGTGGTTTGGATATGATCAAAGGTGTTCAGAGGTTATATATCCAACTTGTTTTAGGTTTTGGATCGTTCCGCAGTGAAAGTTGTGTTTGGCAGTTTATTTGTTTGTGTAAAAGGTTGTCTGGGAGAAATGAGACTACTCCGCATTTATCCACAATGAGGCCTCTTGTCTTGCAGATTTGGGAATGAGCTTATGTTGTTTGTAACTTCCTTCCCTTGATTTTTCAATTGTTGATGTGTTCCGCAAGGTTGGTTAGTGAGTTGTATTTTGTGGCAGTGTGTTTGGTTGCACAAAATAATGGTGTTCTCAGTTTTAGGTGGTTGTGGCAGAGTTACATAATATTTTGATGATGTTGGAATGTTTTGAGATGTTGTATGGATGCTATGAAGTGTTGTTGTGTGGTCCACATGCCTTAGAGAAGCATGCATGTGGTTGCTTGTAGTGTTAGTTTAAGTTTGGCGACCTAGCATGCTAGGGCTATTTGCAAAGGTACCTCATGGATTGTGAATGTGTTGAACTTAGTGTGGTGATGTGGATTTGGGTCCTGGTTAACCCTTTGTGTGGTTTTCCTTCACTTCTTTCCATCGTGGAAGTGTTTGGTGCTGACCTATTTTGGTGTTGCACGCTTTAGGTGCTACGTTTCATTAAGGCCAACCTAATTGAGATTGTTTAGGTTGTGGATGATATATAAGTAAGGTAAATTGTTGAAGATGAGTATGGGTCTATAGAAGGCATGCGAAGGATGTGAGTCTGATTAAGTGTAGTGATCTGAGTGCGAGCTTAATGCCTATGACTCTGATGTAGTGAGCAAAAGGGTCTACATTTTCAATGTGCTTGAAGTTACTAGAAGCAGTGAGTCAAAGGTTGTGGATGGCATAAAGTTTCAGTGGTGGATTTCTCTTGTTGCTTTGAGATAGTGAATCTATTTGTTATAGTCTTCTTCTATCTTCTTTCTTCTTGGTTGTGAGCCACTCAATAGTGAGCCTTTCTTCCTATTCTGGGCAATGAGCCTGAATGTATTCGGTGTTGCAATTCATATATATGTGAGCTAATCTTCATCATGGTTTTTTCCTTCTTGGTTTTTCCACGTAAATCTGGTGTTCTAATGTGCTTGATGTGTTTGTACTACTATTTCATATGTTTACATTTTGCTAATGCATGATAAGGGTTTGAAAAGATATCGACAGTTTGAATGTTTTTAAGTATACATGTGATTAACATCCCCCCACCCAGTTGTCTTGTGCATCTAACAAAAACAAAATCAAATAATTACCAAAACAATAAATATTTTTTTTGAAAAATAAAATTGAAATAAAAAATAAACAATATAATAAAATAAATAAAATAATTTTTAAATAAAAAAAATTAAAATTAAGATTTTTAGATATTTTTAAATAAATATATTTAAAATATCTATATTAATAGAAACTCTTTGATCATTATAATATTATTATTTAAAAATTGTTACATAATAGTTGAATTGCAGTTATTTTTTATTTTACTTTTTAAATCAATTTAAAATATAATTTTATTCCATTTATTTGAAATATATATATATATTTAAAAAGAAGAAGCATAGAGCACAATGAGAAGCCAAGGTAATAATAACGAAGGGTATATTATGTTAGAATATGCTTGCCCAACAGGCCAAAGATTTTTCTATTGTGACGTGGCCTTTGGAGACGGAGAATATTTGGATTTTGTCCCTCGCATATTCCACTGCATACGTTGCTAATCAACGGTCTTGTCTCGTAAGTCCATGTGTGCAAATTTATAATTCAACCTTGGACTTTAGGTCTAAGTCTCATAGTCAAATTTTAGGATCGAACTTTTTTTTTAATGTATTTAATTTGAAATGAAAGATATTTTTCAAAAAGTTCTTAATTTTTAAAGATCTTTTTAAAATAAATTAAAAAAGAAATCGTTTATAATTAATTAATTAGATCATTTAAAAAAGTGAATATAATATTAATTACTTAAATTTAATTATTTATTTTTGTTATATATAATTGATAGTAATTATTCATTTTTTTTTAGTAAATTTGGTTGGGATCTAGAAACATATAAAAAATAATAATCTCTCAGACGTTAATATCAAAGACAATTAGGCTCATAATTACCATATAAATCAAGGAGCTGATGAGATAACCAACTCAAACAAAATTTATATTAATTAATTGAGGAAAAGTAACAAGTAACAAGTCCAAACCCCCAATCCCAAACTAGATGGCAAAAAACTAGTGCCCAAAAAGTCTAGTAAACGGAACAAACTATCAACCAAACTAGCAGCGAATGGACTAACCAACAAGATGAAGAAAGACCATCTACCTAATAACAAAAGAGTAGTCCAATAGGGGCTAAGGAAAATTACATAGGCCTTAGCCCACCATCAAGCCTTTTTAACACTACAATTTAACTCATTGCAAGTTTCATAAGAAACACCCTTACCAGAAGGGGAGACCACCACCTCATCCACAAACTCATCCTCATTGCAACATTTAAAGAAGAATGGAATTGCTTCCACTAGGAGAGAAACTTTGGCACCCTTTGAAATATCTTCCACATCTTTTTGCAAATAAATATGTCTCATCTTCCTTGCATGTAGATGATCCATCGCATAGTTGAAATACACCTTAGCTTAGTGAATGACATCTTCAAAATTATCATGGAGAAAGGAACCAACAACATTTGACAACAAGGAGGCACAACTGAGTGTTTGAGCCACATCCAAAAAATTCCTTTACCCAAGCATATGTCTCAAGTCCAACAACAAATATGTCATGGAAAATCAAAACTAACACATAATGCCCCATCAAAATCCTTTGCTAGCTCCCAAATGTGAACTACCTAGTGCCTAAAATCAAGGTTTTTAATTTCTCACTCCAAGAATGTCATAAATTTTTCAATAATCTCCTCACTAGAGACCTTTCACTTCCTTTCCCAACCCCCTTCTCCTTCCCACAAAAAATGAGACCCCCTACACTAATCCCTTGAAGTTGACACCATCTCACAACTATAGAACCTACCACCTATAAAACTAATTCTATTACTAGCCTTAAACCACACTATCGTTTAATATAATTAACTTAAATGAAGTTGTCATGAGAGTACATATCCCATCTCATTTGTCATTCATGATCGCTAACAACCATTACAAAATACCACCCCTTTCACCTACCCTTTATTAGGTCACAAGGCACTAATATTCATGCCAAGAAGTAGAAGTGCATTAGGAGGGAAGGACTCACTTCAACATTCATAGGCCATCCCTTCCATCCCTATAAAACCAACTCCCTTATTAGATTCCCAATCAAGGAAGAAATTATTAGTCCTACCAATGTGAATGTAGGGAAACATATTAAAGGAGCTAGCAAACACCTTGGCCTCAAAATGATAGCATCTAGGAGCCAATTCCTACACTCCCCTCCCTTCCTAAAATCAATAAAAATCTTGGAGTCCCCTTCCAATTGTAATAAATTTCAACCCATGTCCTTCACAATTCTCAAACCCCATAACAAGGCTCTAGCTTCAACCATGTTGTTGGAATCTATCCCAAAATAGTACACTAGGATGCAAAGAGGTTTCACATGAACATCTTTGAAAGCACAACCCCCTTCCCTTAAAAATCTAGGGTTACCTTTAGTTGTGTCATCAAAATTGAATTTTATAATTACTCATTTTAATTTTAAGTTAAAATTAGTATATATATTAATGATTTTAGGTATTTATATTAGATTTCTTATTTAAGATGGGCAAGCACCTCAATATTATATCTCTTCCTATTTAAAAAATATTTTTACTTTATTTTACTATTTTATTATGCACAAAGGCATTATATAGTTCTACCATGGAGTCTCATATTGTGACCTTATATATAAAAACCCCTTAACTTAAATTTGACAACTATTTACACATCAAATAATTATATTTAATAATAAACATAATATTAATATTAATAAGCATTATAAATATGTTAAAAATATTTACCTAAAAAATAGAATATCAAGTTATTTGCAATAAATCATAGAAACCATGCCAAAAAGTTTAAAGGTTAAACCAAAACAAATTATTTAATTTTACTTAATAGTTGTTTCATTTTCAATATAAATATTATTTTTAATATCTATCTTAAGTACTTAATACATTTATGAACACATAAATAAGTAAGTAGGTAGATGAGAAAAGACAAATACTATTTATTTTAACATTTATTCAAGAACAAAAACTCTAAAACTATACTACACTTTTTAAAGTATAAAGAAAATAAAAAATATCAAAATAATGAATAAGGACTTTTCTAAAAGTATTATTAAAAAGTATATGCAAAAGTAAATAAATGTATTATAAAAAATAAAGCCCATGTATGTAGTAAATACAATAGTTTTAAAGTAAAATAAAATAACTCTTAAAATAAATATAATAGTTCCAAGTTGATATAATTGACATATCTATAGACTTACTATAAAGTTATTTTATTTACTAGAATCTCTATTTATAAAGAAGGAATAATTACACTTACTAATAGGTATAGTAGATGAAATTATGGAAAGGACAAATGGGAGAGGGTTGATTGTGATAAGTAAATGAGGCTTCAATTATTTGTGAAGATGACCGTAAGAATTAAGAGATAAGAACATGGGGATATTAGTTGGAATGTATATGGAGTTTGATGACTACAATTTGGCAAGATATGGTGTCCTTGGTAGATAATAGGTCTATGAAAGAGAAAAATTAAGAGGTATAAAGGGAAGGTACATGTTGTTGGAGTAGAATGTGAAGCAATAGAAGAGGCATATCTTTGGCAAGTAAATGATAGTTAATTTTATATTCATAGAGAAAGAAATAAAAACCTAGAGACTCATCATTAGGTAGAGAGGATCTAGGAGCTTGTTAAGTATATGGACAGATCATTATGTGTAGGGATTTTTTTAGCTATGGTGAATCCTTTTCTTGAACTTACACACATGTGGGGGTAGCGAAGTGTTTTTTATGTGGCTCAAATGTTAAGTTGTACTTTGTTTCTATGAAATGTAATTGTTCCACACTTGATACATGATGATATAAAAGACATGGTTCATGAATCTAAGGTATCATTCAATTTCCTTCTTGATCACTTTGCTACTAAGAATCTAGGCAATAGTGTTTTTAGCATACTATGGAGGAGATTGTAAAAGGTTTGAAGGTGTTTCTTCCCATGGATGCAATCCCCTTTCTCAAAGTGTTATAATAGTGAAGATTTGAACAATATAGTTGTGGTGGCTTTTCCTAGTAAGATGATCCCATGTGATAAGTGTAAAAGATTCATAGAGGGGTGCCCAAGGCCTACATAATTTTCCCTAATTCCCATTTTAAGAATTAAATTTTTTTGTGTTCTCTATTTTGGTTTTGTGGGTAAGATGTTTATGTTATATTATGTAGTTAGGATGTTGTAGTGATATAATGATATGGGCTACATTTGTTTGGTTTTGTTCTATGTATGATATAATATGTAGTTGGTATGTTATACTGATATAAGGCTATAGGGTGAGCATGGTTTTCTTCTATGGTGTAGTAGACTACTCTTGGCTATTATGGTTAATATTTGATCAATTTTGTAGTTGGTTTTATGGTTTTATATTGGTTATATATGTCCCTTGAAAAAATTAGAGTTAGAGAATAATTATTGATACTTGTATATAAATCAAACATTAATTTTAACTATTGAGTTGACCAAATTAGAATACCCATTTACTATCTAGGTTTACAATAAAACTTTATTGTTAGCAATTTTTTCATGTAGTTGATCATTTGCATTTGAAGCCATCATGAATTAAGGCAAGCCCATAAGTAGAGTATCTCTCTTATCAAAATAACCAAAGTTAAATTTACTTTTCCATAAATGTTATAGACTTTCTTCATATCCTATTTTTGTGTTGGGCATGCAAATCTTGACATGAAGAGAGCTCCACTCTTTACTCCATATTTATTTGGATGCAACAATTTTTTCTCTTCATTAGCAAGAGAAAATCACAAAGTAAGCATTACCTCAAATCCCCTTTGATGTAGTTGTACAAATGGTAGGTTTTTATTTTCCTTATAATGTCATGGACTTATAAATGGAAGCTATTATAAAATATATTGTCTTATTGAATGTTGGAGATATTTTATACTATTTTTTGAAAAAGGATCAAAATAATTTATGTTGAGAGATTCTTATGGACTTTTTGTAGGTGTAAATTCTTGCATGATTCCATTCTAATTTCTAGTATTTGTTGGGCTCCCCTAGAATGTGAAGGGAGTAAAAAATTGGCCTTGTTCTTACTACTACAATTCATTTTAATTTATCATTTTCTAGTATTTATTTCAAGAAATTTATCACTGTTATGGTATGGTGTTGCATCAAAGTACTTGGGTAGAAGTTTATAACTGCTCCCCACCAAAAAAGATCTACATGTACAGCGTGGATGCAAACTTTGTTGTGACCTTTCATATTCTACATAAACCTTATGTAGCTTGGAGGACAAGTGATTAACATAAATGAGGAAGGGTGGTCTACTATTTTGGGGGGTCGTGGGATACATAGCAAGCATGATTTAAATACCTCATGATTTTAATATATGTACTTCATTCTAAGTAAGGGTGTCACTAAGGCACAAAACTTAGACATTTGAAATTAAAAATTTCTTATTTGTGAGAAAAATCTAAGTAGCTCAAACTAATTGATAAAATAATAACTAAATGTTAAATTTTAGTCCTATTGTGAGAATATTATTACATTATATTCTTTCACATTTACTACAATAAGTCTCATTTCCCTATTTTTGCTATGCATCTAGCCTCCCAAAAGAACATTGAACTATTAAGCATTATTATTTAACTTTACTTCATAATAATTTTTAGTGGATTTTAAATATTTTTTAAGTTATATAAGTGTACACTAATTTTATCATTATGCTTGTGTAGTTGTCTTCTTGATGGTACCTTCTATTGCTATTGTCTCTTGTTCTTGTGCCTTTATAATTGTATAGTTGTCTTAGAAATGACCATTTGACACATCTAATCCATCAAAAAATCAAATATAATTGCCATCTAATCTTTCATCATGCCCCCAAGGCCTTTCCATAACCCCTACTATACTGTATGGAGGTGGGCAAGGGTGTACCCTCCATTCCATATGCAAATGATAATATAGACAATAAATTCTATAAGAATTATTTATAGGAAACACAACCTTATATGACAAACTAAAAAAAAACATTTTTTTATTGTATTATGCACACTATATTTCTTTGCAATATATATGAAATGATAATAATACCAATTGCCCTTGCTGAAATTTTAACTTTATTAATATTTTGTTATCAAATTGTTGTTGATTTGCTATTAATAATGGATATTTTGAACTTCAAATAATTGATTGGTAAATGCAAGAGTTTTTAAATGTCTGTATAGACGTATGTGTATGTGTATGTGTATGTGTATGTGTATGTGTATGTGTATGTGTATGTGTATGTGTATGTGTATGTGTATGTGTATGTGTATGTGTATGTGTATGTGTATGTGTATGTGCATGTGCATGTGCATGTGCATGTGTATGTGTATGTGTATGTGTATATAATGATAAGAATATAAATTGCTTTTGCTTAAGTTTTGATTTTATTAATATCTTGTTATCAAATTTTTGTTGATTTGTTATTACTAATAGATATTTGAACTTAAAATAATTGATTGGTAAAAGTAAGAGTTTTTAAATACCTAAAATGTTTACAATTTGTACTCAATTATATGTTTCTTAATCATCTCAAACATGGAAAGTTGGACCTTTGGCCTTGTGAAATAATTAGACAATTTTTTTGTTGTGACTAATTTTTTTAAAATTTATTTTCTATACAATGTTTATAGCTAAGCTATCTCTTTATTTGAAAGGGTTCATCCTCTAATTAAATATGTTTCTATTATTATCCTATTTTGTATGTTCTTTCCATTCTCATTTTGCAACCTAGCTATTGTTTGGATTTCCTAATACTTTGTAAATATTTACTCTCTTTATGTTGTGCCTTTTGTTTGGTTATTCTTTTTTGGAAAATATTATAACATGCATGACACTATTCCATGTTCTTGGAGTTGGAGATGAGTGTCAAGATTGTAGTTATTTGTGAAAATAAATTTAATTTTTGAAACAATTATTTTCATTTTTTATCTTTAATATTAGGATGAATGGATGTTATTCAAGATAAAATAAATTGTAGAATATTAATATTCAAGATGTGTTTGGGTTATGATTGAGTTTGTGGAATGTTAATATTCCATATTTTGTTTTGGGTGTAGGATGATGAGAAATAAACAGGTTCTAATATAACAATTGTTGGGAAATTCAATCTCTATCCAAAAATAACTTTAATGGATGAGATATAAGGATTGGACTACATCAACATGAAAATGTGAAACTTATATGTAAATATGTAAATTAAATTGACTTAATATTGAATTACCATGATTAGATCCATCCTCTTTATGATGTAAAAAACCAGCCAACATAACATGCTTATAAACGCTACCTTATGTGAACTTATAACAACAATATAAAAAATAGCATCACCATAAGATAACAACAATGAGGCACAAATCAACAACACAAGAGCATCACATAAAACATGATTTATATTCAGAAACCCTTGTGCGAAGAAACTCCACCAAGAAGAGAGGCCAAGTATGCATTATCTTCAAATAAATGAGATCACAATACAATCACTTATATTCTCCTCTTTGCCTCCAACATGACAACACTATGCACCTATGAACAACCTCCTTGCGCCTCAACCTATCCTTGTTCCTGTAATGAAATTCCACATTCCCTCATATTTTTTACATCTAAGAGGTTGATTTTATAGACTTGTGAAGACATCTAATCCCCAAACAAGGCTCCAAAGATGATCCTTCATTACAAACATCCCCAGACCTTGGATTACCTCCTTAGAATGTGAAAGGACATTGATTTTGTCTCCAATAATTTCCTTCCAACTTGGGTGCCCAAACATGAAAGATAAACATTACAATAAATTATGAAATATCAACAAACACATGTTGCCTCTTTCCAAGCTCCCACATGGAGAATACCAACAATCACTCATTTGTCCTTTCCTTATCTTTTATTATCCCGTTCTAGGCATCCACATGTGGGAAAAACAATATTAAATATTTGTCCACAACTCACCTTCACTGCTGCTTGTGGAATCCATCACCCCTTATGAACATATTGCAAACAATAGTGAGAATTAATATTACCAAATATTTTCCCAATTCACCCTAAGTGCCTAGGGACACTTTCCAAGGATGTTAGAACATAGGATTTACAAGGTAGATGACACCTTAATCCTAGCATAGGAGATATAAGAGGGCAGGGTTAGAGAACTAACATTGTTTGAAGTCTAATACATAACAAAAAGATATTAATAAATCATCTTAGTGAAATTTAAGAATGCAAATAAAATTTAAAAATAAATTCAAATACACTATATAAAATCTTAAGCCAAGAAAGAGCATAAAACAAATAAATATAGAACATTGAAATATTTATTTATGATGACATTTTATAAGTTTTTGAATGCCTAATACTAATCCCTTACCAATTTCTTTTGCGATTTGATCAAGTTGCACCAAGATAATGTAACAATATATAAAGATGATCTAGCAAGATGAAGGAAAATAAGATGCCTCAATATTGGTAAAATAATTTTTTCCCAAGAAATATTTATTTATGATGTTTTACAAATTTTAAATGTCTAATACTAACCCCTTACCAATTTTCTTGTGTGGTTGCACAAGAATAATTTGTAGCAAGATATGAAGATGATGTATCAAGATTAAGGAAAACAAGATGAATCTTTACCAATAAATGTTTATTTATGATGAAATTTATACTTTTTAATGCTTAATAAATTAACCCTTTATCAACAATAGGATTTGTTGAAAATTTCATTGTAATTGTTGGTTTAGGGTTTAAACTTTTCCAAGAAATGTTTATTAATACAATATTTTACAAAATTTTGAATGCCTAATATTAACCCTTTATCAATAATCAAAATTTTTAATAGTTCTGAACAATAAAGATGTAGAATATAAAATAAGGATTCAAATAGTGAAATTAAATCCTATTCTATACCTAATTCCAGCTTCGATTAAGTAAATGAATTGAATAAAAAGGTAAAAGAAAATAAGAGTTCTCTCACCTTGTTGCACACACAAAATGTGTGTAGTTGTGCTCCAATGGATTTGTGCTTGAGAGATAATATGTAGTTTCTCTTCAAACCAACAACATGAATTTGCATTTATATGAGGCTTCTTGAAAATGGTTTCCTTGACTATTTATAGATGGATGGGTGATTGATCAAGGGTTGGGATTGATCCAAGAGATCAATGGTTGAGGTTGGTTGAGAGGATTAGAGAGAGGAGGAGCCTCCAAGTGGCATCTTGTGATTGGTACACTTGAAGAGGGCCAAGATTAAATGGATTTGTATGGTTAAGATTGTCTTTGAAAAGGATGAAGGGTGAAAATAAATTCAAAAAATCATTTTTTGGATACATGTGAAAGGTGAGGATTTTCTTGGAGAAATATATAGATAAGATTTGATGAGATAACATTTGGAGAAGTGGGATGGTCTAAAAACACATTCCAAGTTTGACCATGGCTTAAACATGCTTTGGAATGTGCAAGTGAATTGAGATAGACTTTTGGGAGAATTAAATAAATAGTTATATTTACTTAATTTTTGGAGGATAGAAACATGAAGGGTGAACTTAATTAAATAAATGTAAGGGTGGACTATATAGGGAAGGGAGATAAATAATAAATTAATTAAATGAATGATTTAGATTTATTTAATTAATCATAGGAGGGTGGTTGTGAAGGTTAACTAAATCATTGGTGTTATTTAGTTAATGTTAGAAGGAGATAAAATCAGGTGTGGTTAGAATGTGGATGATTTTAGGTATGTATAGTAGTTTCATTGTTATTGTTAGTTTAGGGTTTACTAGATGACAATATTGATTGATTTTTTAATTATTTTATTGCACCAGTAAACTATCCTGAGATACCTAATCTCCTCATCAATATTTTTTAAGATATGGCGATTTTCCATTCCCGCTTATTGATCCTTATTTCTCATTCTTAGCTCTTGAGCTCTACTTATGACAACATTTTATAGATTTGTAAATGTCTCATATTAACCCTTTATCACTTTCTTTTGTGGCTCGAGCAAGTTGCAAGAGGATGATGTAGCAAGATGAAGAAAAATAATATTTTTCAAGACTAGTAAAGTGAAACTTTGCCAAGGAATGTTTATTTATAATGACATTTTATACATTTATAACTATCAAATATTAGGCCTTTAGCATTTTTTTGTGTGGTTGATTAGCTGTAGCAAGATGACATAGCAAGATACAAGGATGAGGTAGCAAGATGAAGGAAAGCTAGATGTTTCACTTTATGAAGAAATGCTTATTTATAATGATATTTTATAAATTTATAAATTCCTATACTAAACCCTTACTAATACTCAAATTTATTCTCAATTTCATCTTTGGTGTTATGAGTTTCAAGTTTTGTCACTATTGTAAATGTTTGTTTTCATTTTGAAATGACAACTTTTTTGAAACACTTGTATTGATATCAAGTAGCAAGACTAGTGAATCAATAACTATTTTGACATCTTTGTAATATGGGTCATGTTTTATCATATATTCAAGAGTATCCATGACACACAATATACATACAAAACAATTGTAATCAAGCATCCATGGTTCAATTGTTTCATACTTTTATTAGTTTTTTAAATTCACCAATTGCTCTTTGAAGATATTTACAAAGTGGAAAATAGAGATCTATACATAGGAAATACATGAATTCCTAGACTATCATTAAACACAATGAACTTATTCTTCACGACAAATCTTATTTTTTCCACTGAGAAGAGATTAGAATAAAAGATACAATTTATTTTATAATTATCATATCAAATCCTCCAAATTGAGTTTTCCCTTTTCACTTCTTAGGACTACTTGCAAACTAGAAATAGCCCTCCACAAGAGAGTAGCAAGAAATTAATTTATTGATTATGAATAAAAAATGATACAATGATACATAATGTACAAGAGAGGTACTGCTTACATAGATGAGTGAATATTATGAAAAGTGTCACAATCATATGACATGAGACAAAAATATAAATGAAAAGTGCAACTTAAAGAAGAAAAAACACGTGCATGAGTATAAATATGGGTCTCAACAACAATGCCTTGATAGGTACCCATGTACAAAATATCTCACAAATAAAATAAAGAAGAAAAGCTTGTAGGAAAAACCCTTCTCCAAAAGAGAGAATGCATGAAAACAAACATGTACAAGTGATGGAAGGAAGGACTCAAGATGTCCCTACAAGGGTTGCATCCACCATAAATATACAATCAATAACCCCTACATATGAAATAAAGAGTGGGACTATAGATACCCCCCACAATGAAATAACTCTTGTGTCAATGGTGAGTGCACAAACATGAAAGATAATAGAGTCTAAAACTTGTAAAAGTATTTGTCTCCTTGGGAAGAAAAAAATCCAATGGTGTATGCAAAAGAAACTCCAACTCCAAGAAGATAGAGAAGGTAAGAAGTCTCATGATAGGTGCCTTAGGAAATCACTCAAGCGTCTCTATGTTAGAATTAAAGAATTATGTTTCAATGTAATGAGGTGAAAGCAATCCAAAACTCTATGAATATTCATAAAGAACAATCTCTAAAGACACAAATGGTGAGATAATAACTGTGTTGTAACTATCATCAAAGAGGAAAAGAATATCCTCAAATGTGTTCTCCAAATTTGCAATACGAGACTCATAAAATAAACATGAAATACCTATCAAGTAGTCATCCCACAAACCTAAATCTAAAAGACAAAAATAATTATGCTAAACTAAAGTATTGGAAGGCATAACAATGTTGATCTCTAAAGAAACACAAGAAAAAAGAGATGAAAGTTCAACACAAATCTCAAAAACACCAAAATTCATTTGACCAAACTTCTCAAAAATATAATTCACGCTAGATGCAGGTGTGAATGTCAATCAAAAGAATGCCCACATCATAAAAAAAATACCAAAATTCAAATGACCAAACTTCTGAAAAATACAATTCACATTAGATACTCAAATATAAATGAAAAAAGGTCTACATTAAATAAACTTTTAAAAATAATATGTCAATTTAAAATATATTCTTTTTCCATTTACTTTTTATAAATTAATCTATAATATCTTTATAGGTAATAATGAAGGGTATATTCCGTTAGCATATGCTTTCCCAACATACCAAAGGTTTTACTATTGTGACGTGGCCTTTTTAGAATATTTGGATTTTGTCCTCTTGTCTCATAAGCCCATGTGTTCAATTTTATAATTCAACCTTAGACTTTAGGCCACCTTTTAAAGTCTGCGAGCTAAATTTTAGGACCAAACCTTTTATAGTACATAAAAATTGAAAGATATATTCCAAAATGTGAATGTTTTTTAACATTTGTTTAAAGTTGTACAAAAAAAATCTTAAGAGGTTTCAATCATTCACAAACAAATAAATATATTCATTTATAATTATATTCATTAAAAAACAACATAATATTAAATTTTTAAAATTTAACAATTTATTGTAATTATTTAGTTTAAAATTAGTATATATATTTATGTTTTTAAGGTATTTATATTTATGTGAAGATTAGAATAATAATTAAAATATATTAGTCAATTTAAATAATTTATTTTTCAAATATTTTTAGTTAAAAAGTTTGCATTCTAATTTTACCAAAATAAGTATTGATTTTAGGTTGAGAATTTTGAACTTTTAATTTGTTCACAAATACAATTAATAATAATCAATTAAACAATCTTGGTTCTAATACTATTTGCTTTGACAAGTACTAATAATTTTACTTTATTTACTAGAGTATTTACTCAAAATATTTTTTCTTGAACAACTTTTCTTTCATGGTCATGACGTTAAATGATGTTTCTCCTACTCATTACAATGTAGGTTATACCTATTGATATAATTCAATTAAATTTTATATTTTATGTAGTAAAATATTATGAAAATAATTAACTTGAACTTTAGGTAGGAAGAGGGTTTTTGGCCAACTTCCAATTTCATGTTAGAGATCTATAAGGTGTCACAAAACTAGTAACTTCCATGAGTTTATACCCATTTAGCTCTTAGATTTGTTTTGTCATTTTCTATTTTTTCCTTTTAAATCAAAACATCCCCCTTTCAAGTTTGGATTATGTATATATGGTCATCGACAAGAAATATGTGTTTATATAGAAGACAGTTCACACCAACTATCCCATGCGTTAACATGTTGCACATTGAAATTTTTGACACATTATAAATTTGTAAGTCCTTTATATAAAAGGAAGGAGTTGAGAAACCTGCATAAAGTTTTGAGAGGTAATTGCATGTGAAAGGGAGAGATTGTTACTAGTGCTCTAAGTTTTATAGATGTTAGTTACATCAACTCTTTCTACATTCTTATATAGAAATAAGTTATTTTTTTATTGTTATAAATTTAATTTCCTTGATGATTAACATGATGCTCTAAGTTCTTCATATCTTAGTTACATTAACTCTTTTCAAATTATTATGTAGGAACATGTTATTTTTTTATCATGTTACACTTAATTTTCTTGATACTTTTTCTACAACTTATGCAAGTAGTGGGATACACAACAAGCATGAAAAATACCTCATGATTTTAATATATGCTCCTCATTCTGCATAAGGGTACCAATAAGAACCAAAATTTTAAAATATGAAATATAAAAAAATCTTATTTGTGAGAAAAATCAAAGTAGGTGGCTCAAAATAACTGAAAAAATAATAATTGAATGCTAATTTTTAATAATACTATGAGAATCTTAGTGTTATATTTTTTCATCTTTACTATAATGAGTCTCCTTTCCTTATTTGTGTTATGCAGAGCTTCCACAAGAACACTAACCTAGTTAACATTATTATTTAACTTTGCTTTATTATAATTTTTAGTGGATTTTAAATATTGTTTAAAGTATTTAGGTGTACACTAATTTCAATATTATGATTGTACAATTTTCATCTTAGTGATACTTGTTATTACCATTTTATCTTGTCCTCGTGACTTTGCAGTTGTATGGTCAAGCTCTAGAAATGAATATCTAACACATCTAATCCATCAAACAATCAAATATAGTTACCATATAATATTTCATCATACCCCCTCACAATCTTCCTATGGCCCCTAATATACTATATGGGGGGGGGTGTACTCCTTCATTTCATGTGCAAATGATAATATAGAAAATTAATTCTATGTGCATTATTTATAGGTAGTACAACCGTGTATGCCAAAATGAAAAAAAAAAAAACATAATTTCTTCTATTATATTATACACACTATTTTCCTTTGAAATATATATGAAATAATAAGAATATCACTTGTCTTTACTTAATTTTAAATTTTATTAATATATTGTTATCAAATTGTTTTTGATTTGCTATTGAGAATGAAAATTTTGAGCTTCAAATAATTAATTAGTAAATACAATATTTTTTAATATCCAAACATTCTACAATCTAGACTCAATTCTATGTTGATTAATCATCTCAAATAGTAAAAATCGTACCTTTGCCATTGAAAATTTAATGTAAGAGGTTTAAGGCTAAGCCATTTCTTTATTTCAAAGGGTCCCTCCTTTAATTAGATATGTATATCTTATTATTCTATTTGGTATGTTCTTTCCATTCTCATCTTGCAGTTATTTGGATTTCCTAATATTTTGTAAATATGCCTTTTGCTTGGTTCTAATTTTTTGGAATAGATTTTAATATGTACGGAAGTAATCCTTATGCTTGGAGTTAGAGATGAGTGTTAGGATTGTATTTATGTATAGAAATACATTCAAATTTTGAAACAACTATTTTCATTTTGTGATGTCTGATATCAAGGATGAATGGTTGTTTTTCAAGATGACAAAGAGTATGGAATGTTATTATTCAATATGTGTTGTGGTCAAGATGATTGAGAGTGTGGAAAATTGTATTATTCCATATATATTTTTGGGTGTAGGAGAGAGAAGAGGGTGGGATTGGAGATCTAATACTATTGGAAGTCTAACAAAGGTGAAAATTGTATTAATAAATTATCTTAATGAAATTTAGGAATGCAAATAAAATTTGAAAATCAAAATCAAACACATAATATAAAATCTTAAACCAAGAAAGAGCTTTTTTTTTTTTTAATAGATCAAAGAAATATATATTTATGATGACATTTTATAAATTTTTGAATGCCTATACTAATCCCTTACCAATTTCTTTTGTTGTTTATCAAGTTACACTAGCACAATGTAACAAGATACAAAGATTATCTATCAAGATGATGAAAAATTGTATGCCTCAAGATTGGCAAAGTGAAAATTTACTAAGAAATGCTTATTTACGACATTTTACAAATTTAAAATGTCTGATGCTAACTTGGTAACAATTATTTTGTAGTTTTCTTAAATTGCACAAGGATAATGTAGTAAGATGAAGGGAAACAAGATGCCTCTTTGCCAAGAAATGCTTATTTATGGTGACATTTTATAAATTTTTGAATGTATGATATTAACCCTTAACTAATAATCAAATTCACTAACAATTTTACTATAAATATTGGTTTACCATTTAAACTTTACCAAACATATATATTATGACAACACTTTTCAAATTTTTGAATTCCTAATACTAACCCTTTTATCAATAATCAAATTAATTGATAGTTGTGAACAATAAAGATGTAGAACATAAAAAAAGGATTAAAATAATGATCATATTATACCCATAATTATTGCACCTTTGATTAAACAAAGGAATTGCATAAAAATAGTAAAAGAAAACAAGAGTTCTCTCAGTCACAACTCCTTGTTGCACACATAAAATGTGTGTGGTTGTGCTCCAATGGATTTTTCTTGAGAGATGAAACATGGTTTATCTTCAAACTAATAACATGACTTTTCATTTATAATGCTTCTTTAAAATGTGATCTTTTAGGGTCTATTTATAGATTGGATGGCTGATTGATTAAGGGTTGAAATTGATCCAAGATATTAATAATTGAGGTTGATTGAGAGGATTGGAGAAAGTAAGGCCCTCCAAGTGGAACTTTCTATTTGGTGTATTTGAAAAGGGCTAATATTGAAGGGATTTGGATGGCCAAGATTTCCAAGGAAAATGATGAAGGGTGAGGATCAAAAAGGTGCTTTTTAGAAATCCAAAAATCCCTTTTTTGGAGACATGTGAAGGGTGAAGATTTTCTTAGAGAAATGGATGGATAAGATTTGATAAGAGGATTTTTTGAGCAATGAGATGTATAGGACAAGTGCATGCCAACTTCAACCATAGCTTAATCATGCTTTGAAATGTGCAAGTGGATTAATTATTTAAGTAATTGGTTTTAGTCAACTAATTAAACGAGAGGGATTTTTGGGAGAATTAAATACATAGTTATATTTAGTTAAGTTTTGGAGGATAGGAATATGAAGGGTGAATACAAATTTATTTAATTAAGGGTGGACTATAGAGGGAAGGGGCATAAATAATAAATCATTTAAATTTAATTAATTAATGCTAGGAAAGTGATTGAGAAGGTTAATTAAAAGATTGGTCTTATTTAATTAATGCTAGAAAGGGATAAAATCGGGTGCCATTAGAATGTGGATGATTCCAGGTGTCTATAATAGTTTCATTGTCATTTTTAGCTTAGTTGTTAATAATTTGACTATGTTGATTGAAAGTTGTTCATTATTTTATTACACTTGTAAACTACCCTAATATACCTATTATCCTTGTCAATATTTTTTTGTGATATGCCAATTTTCTATTCCCACTTATCAAATTTTATTTCCCATTCCTAACTCTTGAGATTTATTTACAACAAAATTTTATAGATTTGTAAATGTTTAATATTAACCCCTTACCACTTTCTTTGTGGCTTGATCAAGTTACAAGAGGGTGATGTTGCAAGATGAATGAAAACAATATGGTTCAAGATTGGTAAAGTGAAACTTTACCAAATAATATTTATTTATAATGACATTTTATAAATGTGTAACTAACCAATATTAAACCTTTAGCAATATTTTTGTAGCTTGATCCATTGTAGGAGAATGTTGTAGCAAGATACAAGGATGATGTAACAAGATGAAGGAAAAATAGATCTTTCAAGATTGAGAAAGTTTCATTTATAACAATATTTTACAAAATTGTACATGTCTAATATTAACCTCTTACCAATTTTTTTTCATCTTGATTAAATTGCATAGGGATGATGTAGCAATATAAAAGTAAACAAGATGTTTGAGGATTGATAAAGTTCACTTTTCCAAGAAATTTGTATTTATAATGATATTTAATAAATTTATAAATGCATAATATTAACCTCTTACCAATACTTAAATTTGTTGTCAAATTCATCTCTCTTGCTATTAGTTCAAGTTTTTACACCATTGTTTGTCTATTATCATTTTAAAGCTACATAAAATGTTTGAAAAACCTATATTGGTATTAAGCAACAAGACTGTCGAAACAATATCTATTTCAACATCCTTGTAATATGGGTCATATTTACTCATATATTCAAGAGTGTTTATGACACACAATCTACTTACTTAATGACTATATTTAAACATCCATGGTTCCATTGTTATATACTATTGTTAGTTTATTAAATTTACCAATTGCTCTTTGAAGATATTTACAAAGTGGAAAATAGAGATTTTCTACGCATATGAAATACATGAATTCTTGGACTATCATCAAATAAATATAATGAGCTTATTCTTCATGACCAACTATATTTTTTCCATGGGAAGAGAATATAATAGAAGATACAATTACTTTCAGAATAGTCATATCAAATCTTTCAAATTGAATCTCCCCTTTTCACTCCTTGAACAAGACATGTTACATAGATCATTTTTATCCACTTGGCTATGTGTGTTCTGATCCATATACATGAATTAGTATTTGGAGCCTTGTACTAGAAATACAAGTTTTATAATTATATGAGCCTACTTTCCAATGCTCATAATATTATTGCACCTTTATTCGCAACCATGGTTTATTACGAAAATTATATATTTATAAAAATTCATTCTTTCAAAGGTGAGATTAAGTGATTGATGATGTATTACATAAAAAATTTCTTTTATGGAAACAATCTTGAGGAAGACCAATAGCATGTGTTGATGCTAGAACAAAAAATTTGTAGACCCCTCCCTCCACTTGTTTTCTTCCTATTATATATTTTTTATATTTCATCTCTCTTCAATTACTGAGGCTTAAGAGCTTGCCCTACTTATTGACATAATCATTATACACAACATGCTATAATTACCAATTAACTTTTTAAATTACATTAAATATATAACAATGACTTCAAATTCACTTAAATAAAAAATAAATAAATAATTTTTTTATTAATTTTTTTAGGTTTAATTTCCATGTAATCATAAATATCCCTTATGTTTTTGATGAAGAAAAGAAAGTTTTGATGGGAATCGAAACCCATTACAGACCAATTTTGAAGGGACTAGAAACCCTATCTAAGCGAAAAATGTTGCATCAAAGATAATCCAAAAACCATCAGCATCCCATCAACAACAACACTACAAATAAAGCAAGAAAGCACATGCTGCACAAAGGTTTTACAGGGACCTTAAACCCACAAAAAAACTAAAACTAAGACCTTAAACCCAAAGGTTTTTTAAGGGACCTTAAACCCTTAACCAAGTTTTTTAGGGACCTTGACCCCATAACAATTTTTGAAGGGACCATAAACCCTTTATAATCAGGTCTTGGTAGGGACCTCAAACCCAAATAAAAGAGGAAGAAAAGAAGAACCCCAACCTTTAACTAGTACCAAACGCCTTGCAACACCAACTCATACTCCACCTCTATAGGAGAGAGCTCCCCTCTATAGGAGAGGACAAAGCAAGAACCATCACTACCAGAGACACCACTCTTCTACACATACCGACTCCACCTCAATAGGATCCAACAATAGAGCAGAGCACTTTCCACCACCACTACAACAACCAGCTCCACCTCCATGGGAGAGGGATCCACCTCAATGGGAGAAATCTTCAACTCTATAGAAGAAAAAACCTGTAGAAACCAATAGAGAGCCACCACTCTAATAGCATAGAAAAACACTTCATCCTTTGACTGTAAGAGAGACTAGAAAAATTACATCCTACAAGCCTCAGCCACAAGCCAACACCACTGAGTATACCAGAGAGTCAAGAGAACTAGCTCAGACCATGATCCAAGCCAAACAAAACCCCCTTTGAAGAGAAAAAGCTCAAAAACACGAAAGGGGGACCAACCAACAAAAAAAAGTGCCAAAACCCCTTGGGGCTCAACCCAGAAAAATTAGAAAAGACCAAGCCTCACCCACAGGGTATCAGGTTTCAACAATAGGAACACAACCAAACCAAACTGCACCAACATCATCAAAAAAAGAAGGATCCCTGCTTCAAGAAAGGAAGCAAAGACATCCTTCAAAACCGTGAAAACCAAGGTCAAGAAGTAATCTCTACCCACCAGACACAACTCCAACCACAAAGTAGATGACACCAACCACCATGAGCCACTACAGCCAGAAGGGAACCCAAAGCCATTCCTTCCAATCCCCACTGATGTAACCACAACGCCAAGCACAACGAACCAAACTTCAACATCAATAGATTCAAAAGCCCCAACAACCTGCAACAAAAATAGGACACCAAACAGAGGCTGCCACCACCAGACTCCCACATCAAGAGAGCCAAGACACAACAAGAAAAGAGCACACAGAGCCCCCACACCCTTCGTCGACCCTAAGACTAGCAAACATCAAACCAAAAACTAGGCTGAGATAGCCAAAGCCACGCCAGACCACAAATGAGCCCACACACTGGCCATAGGGAAGAAGGTGGAGGATAAAAATAAGGCTTCCAACCACCACATGCCCAACCACAGGTCGAGCATAACAACATAAGGGAAAATGATGCCCCCAAAAGCCAACCTCTGAGATGTAGAGGCCAGCCGCAACATCATAGGGGCAGAGACACCCCAAAACCAACTCCAACACAACACCAATGCCTGGAGGACAACAAAAGAAGAAAGAAAAATGCCCAAGCCATCAGAATCTCCATCGTCCTCACCCTCCTCTACAACCTCAAATTTGAAAACACCTCCTCATCCTTTCTCGCTCACCACTCCTTGCATCGCCAAAGATCCTTATAAATATCCCTTATGTTCACTCTTCAATCAAATTTAATTTAATTCTCTCAAACAATATTTTAAGATACAAATTTTAAGTGTCCATACATGAAAGACAATTGATTGTTTAATTATTTTTACCTATAGATATTATAGATATAATAAAATTTATTAAATATTAGAGATATAAGAATTTTATAATTTATAATATTTTATAAGTATAAAGAGGAAACAGATTGTAGTCTAAATTGAGATATTAATTTTTATTTATGTAAATTCATTAATTCAGAGAAATAAAATTATAATTTTTTTCTAAAATGTGATTAAGTTAAATTAATAAGATGTGTATTTTTTGTTAGTAAATATGAGTTTGACATTCAAGAGTTGTCAAAAAGGTATCAAAGCATAGGATTCTAGTGATTTAAAGGTGTATACACCTAAAAATGGTCACATCACAATAGTCTGGTAATTAATTAAATATTTTTAATATTTAATTAAATCTTTGAATTCAATCTACGTATAAATAAATCTCAATAATTTATTTATATTGTTTATTCTTTCATTTCGATTAAATAAATAAGTTTATTTAATCACTTTTCTTATCCATTTCTTAATTAATTAAATAAACATTATGATTTATTTATATTAATTATCATAAAATCTTGGCTTGAATGTTTAATTCAAATAAAGGTTAAATATTCTTCTCTTCTAAATTCCATTCACAATTCCATATTCTAAATATTTAATTAATTCCTCTAAATCCATTCACAATTTTAATTTTAATTCTTCTAAAGTCCATTCACAATTAAATATTCCAAATATTTAATTAAATCTTCTATAGTCCTAAAATCAAAAATCAAACTCACATGAAATTAAATAAATCTATTTATTTAATTTGGATTATCTTCAACAACCATGAAACAAACTTCCAAAATAGAAAATTAATTTCTCTATTCCTGTGCAAAGTTGTTCCCATGGGTTGAAGACAAGCCTCCATTCTTCTCTCCAACCTCCCAACATCTTCCATCTTCCTCTCAACCTCTCCATCTTTCACCATTCAAAATTACTAGACAATCTCACAACCATTGATCTTTGCCAGCCAGGCTCTTGCCTACAAAAATTTATAAAAGGGACTGTCGGGTCTCTGAAAAACATAGAAGCTTTCATACAGGAAAACTATAGTCAATTAGCTTTCTAGCATCCATAGCCTTTAGAATCATACCATAGCATAGTTTAGCATATTAGCATTTCATATCATGGCTTATCATCCTCATATCATAGTTTTAGAAGCATCCATAATCCACAACCCCTGTGCATAATTTACAGCCCCTGTGCATATCCATATCAACATTTCACTCCACCAACACATAGGATAGAGAAGTAATCTCCCTTTGCATACTCGTTCTACAAGTTGCCATTCTAAGAAGCTTTGCTTATACAATCTGAGAGTAGTAGCTTCAAGTGAATCACTGGAGATAGAGAACAATGGAATGATTCTGAAGAAGCTTTGTTTGATTTCATTTCAATTTATCTTGCTTTCTTTAGTTTAATGTTGCATTTGTGTGTTTATATTGTTTCATTTTGATACTAACATTTCTCACACACAAAAGGTTTACTAGATCTAGTCATTTTAAAGAGGCTTATCCCTCATGGTTTTAATAGTTATAACAAAATTTGACATAGACACAATTTACTTTTTAAAATGGAGAATCTTTGAGCCATTGGGTGTATATTGCTATAGGATACCTTCTTCTTCTTCATTATGTTAATACAATCCCACTCTATAAGAGATAAAGCAAAAATATCTATTGGAGTACTTAGATGTTCAACATTATTTCTAAATACTTATAATATTGTATTTTCTTCTACATGCTCTTTGAAACATAAAGATGATAAATCTATTTAACTATATTAAACCCACTTCAATATTTTTAATCAATTGAACTATGTTTGAGTTCTTGATCATAATCCTTAAACCATTAATACCAACTTTCGACACATGGGAAGTTTCTAAAGAAGCCCCATTACTAGGGGGATTGAGAAAATGTATAAAAATAAATATAATTTAAGTTATATATAATAAGTGTGAATTGAGGGTATGTATATTACAAAATTAAATACTCAAAATATTAAAATTTATAAAATATTTTTTTAAATAAGGTATACAAAATTAACATTTAAAAGACAACATTTAATAGATAACCATCATTAAACTTTTTAACAGATGAGATCAACTAGCAAATTTAGGCCCTATGCATTGTGATATATATATTTTTTATAAATTATAAACTAGAACTCTTTATGTAGATGACTCTAGTCAAGTAGACGTGCTAGTTAAAACCCTTATGAGAAAAGACACACTTACCTTTAGAATTATTAATTAGTTGTATATACTAATTTAAATAAAAATAATGTTACAACTCTTGAGATGTTGGATCTCTCTTTAGCACGATGATTATGAATCTCCAAGAGTGGCTCAAACCTACACCTTCATGTCCCTAATTAAATTGTGTGTTTGTTTACTAATTTCAATAGGTTTGGGTTAACATATTGCTTCAAATAATGATCCTCAACCACTAATACCTTGGTCTCCTCAATGCAAATGTGGTGTTAAGTGAATGCTCTAACAAAACATTTTTACACATTCTCTTGTGTCAAATATTTACATCATGCATCTTAATTCATACAATAATATATTGACACTTTTCAACCCCACATGAGTAATCAATGTGTAGTAAACCTAGCTATTTTTCTTTGTTTAATTTTTTTTTTTAGGACTTCACCACCTTAACTTACTATAGAGTAGAAATATGAACTTGATCTATTTCTCCTCACAAAATTGAAAACTTGTTGGAAATACCCTCAATAAAATGAATGAAAACCAAACAGACCTTTGTTGAACCCTTTAAGTGCTACTCTCATTCCCAAATTCTTCTTGCCTATTTGAAATCCCTTGCAATTTAATTTCCTTTATAACCATTCTTTTGAAAACCATAGTGGGTGCTCATCCTCACAAATCCTAAAATCCTTAGCGTCCATGCTTCTAAGAACCCTTAGTGTTTATGTTAGGTGTTGTTCTAATCTAGCATATAAAGAAAGGTCTCTATGAAAAGTTCCCTTTCTACAAAAAAAAATACAAGTTTGGGAAACATTCACTTCTCTTGAGAAGAGGACATCTAGGATGGGTAAATAAATTTATAGCATCTTCCACTTTATTGGTTTTAGGTAGAAGGAATTGAAGGTTTCTCCATAAAGAAGTTGGTCACCACTAGAGAGAGCAACAAACCACTAGAGAAAGCAAGGAACCCATCATTATGCAACTAAATAAGAACACCCTAAAAGCAAAGAAAATAAATCTTGATTCTTGAAAAAATGTTGTATATTCGCTCATATAAGGTTTGACTATTTCATTTGCTTCCTTGATAAGTTTTTTAGTGAAACACCACATCAAAATTCACATGTATTTTATCCTTTACTTTTTTGCCTTAATAATACCAACAAAATGGGTAGAATCTCTAATGAAAGATAACATCATATGTATTGATGACTTAATCTTATAAGCTTATGTTACAAAATTATGAGGAGAATCATTGGAGGTCACAATTAGCTTAATCCATATACCCTCTTTATAATTTTGAAATCACCATAATGACTTGAGGTGATCTCAATAATATCCACGTATCCTATTGATGTTTCCTCAAGTCTAGAGGTATTATTATTAGTATGTTATAGAAAAAATATTTGACATGTAGAAGACAAGCCCAAAATATTTATTATAATTATAAACATATTAAACAATAAAATAGAAAAAAATATATTAACGTTAAATAAATTTAATGTTATAGGTGATATAATCGTATTCATTATTGAAGCTTAGGTTTAAAATATTTAGGCGCAAGACTTCAAAAAACTATAACTATTTGAATTACCTTAATAGTTAATGATTAAATACTCCATAAAAGAAGTTTAAATTTGAATTCAACAAATATAACAATTAAATTGAATAAATAGATTGATTATATTCACTAAACTAAAACTATCATCATATATTGTAAATAGGATTCATTTAGCAATGTTCTTATTAAATTGACGTGCATGCATTATTACCATATTCTCCATATTAACTCACTATACTAAAGTGTCACAAAAAATATTTATCTTCTAATAACACTATACTATAGAATCCTCTCCATTAAATACAAGATTAATGTTGGGTTGGGATGCATCATGCATTTATAATATATATGAAACACTACTAACATATAAAAACACATCCCTTAACAAAAAAATATTAATTACATAACACATCCTCATCAAAAAACTTTGTAATATGAAAAAAGAGGTTAGAAATTAATTAGGTGATAAAAAAATTACTTATGAAAATAATTAATTTGATGATTCCTTTCAACATAAAAATATCTTTTAATTAATAAAAAGTCAACAAGAATAAACACTAAAAAATATAATTAGCAAATTAGCCTTACAGTATCAAATCCCTAGATATTTTATTAAAATATCTCTTTCCTTCCATATAACCCTCAAATTTAATATCTTAATAATATATCTTAAAATTGCTTCCACCACAAAAAAAATAAAATCAGAGTGCATATGCACTCAATCCTTTAGGTTTATTAATAAAAAAATTAGGCGTCTCCTATATTTCTACGTGGAAATACGAGGTGTATGGAAATCCAAAGCTTAAAACATGATGAGGGGTTAGTCCAATGTATTTAAGGAATTAAAAGAGGATTAAAACCCGAGGGAGAAATTGAATGAGAAAACATAAAACAAAAGAAAGAAATAGACAAGACAAAGAACACGATTTATAGTGGTTCACCAAGATTGGCTATGTCCACTCTCAAAGTAGGGAAAACTTGTATTAATAGATATCAAATATCAAGTACATGATCTGCACACATATATTTATACACAACTCTTCAATACGAAGAGATGGGAGAATATGAATGACCATGTGACCGTTGGGCTTCACATCCCAACAATCTCCCCCGTGAAGTCCAACCAAATAGCCATGCACTGTGTCATCCTTGCATTTCCAATCTTATCTTCACATCAGAGTCAAGCTTAAAGTTTTTAATTTTTCCAAATATTGTTCATGAACACTTCAAATCAATCTTCTCGCCAAGTTGGATAGAACAAAGCTTAACACAATCCTGGCAAAATATTTATCATCTTTGCCACCTGCCCATCTGAATATGGGCCAAGACACACCAAATCCTCTAGTTCCACTAGTTGCAAAATTATTAGCACTTCCTTTAAATTCTCTCACAATGATGCCAGTGTAAGGCCCTTTGTTCGGTGGATCGAATACAATGCTCTTTGGCCCCCACACTCCCTTCAAGGTTTCAATAACTGCTTCTTGCAGTCTACACTTTTTGTCCACCATGAAAGAAGAGAGTAGAGATTGTGGTAGATCCTTCGCAAAATGAGCCTGGAATGTATAAACTTCTAGCTCAGAGGACCCAGTACTCTCCCCTGCATCTTGACTAACAAAATCTCCAGTGACAGCATCCTCAGGTGCCATTGTTACTTCCACTTCCCCCGTAGAAGTTGTATGAACAACGCCAGAATTGACTCGTGGCAGATTTTGAGACTCCATAGTAGATAATACCCTCTGCATTTCATCAATTCCCCAAATCACATCATTTCTTATGCCGTGAGTTGGCGACTGTGACAAGGCCGACGACAACAACTTAAAATTTCCTAACTATTCAAACTTTGGTTTCTCTCTGCAGGGGTCTATGTCTTGTTTCATAGCCTTTCCCGCAACTGTGCTCTACAATCTAAATGAGTCTTTCCAACTGACATAGCTAGAGCCCTGCACATGACTTACACGACTACCCAATCCTATTTCATCTGTAATGTCCCCATTTTCATGAGCGTCACTATTCAGAGGATTTAGCCTATTCTTGACCCTTGTAGGCTAAGGAGCGTGGTTAGGGGGTCTTCTTCACGTAGTTACCTAGTTGTGTATTGGCTTCTACTCATTGATTTTGGAGTTAATCAGAGGTTTCTTATGATTTGTTGGATGTTGGATACCACACTGTTTGATAACATACTATTGGATAACATCTATTTGATAACACATTGTTTGATAACATTTTGTTGGCTAACATATTGTGTTATCATATTGCACTTGATGAGTTATATTTTAATATTATAATAAAGTGCAATTATAATACTATTTGGAGACTTCTAGAAGAGGCTGACCTCTTGAGGTGAAAAAGTATAAATAGAGGATGAGGGCTTGCTTCTCATACATGAAGAGTTTGATACTTGATTTTGACAGGTCCATTGTGGAGCCAAGGGGTTTTTGCAGTTGTTCACATTGTCTTTGGAAACGAAAACTCCCATTGATAGCATAACTAAGGTGGTGAAATATCCTCCAAAGGGTTGCAAGATTGGAGAAGATAATTCAGTCCTTTCAATTGAGCCAAAATTTGTGGCCAAGGGCCAATTTTGTGATTAGTCGATTGGAGAGTTGGAGATAGGTTTGCTTTTCATTGGTAGGATTTTTTGGTGATTCATATTTATAGATTGGAGAATTTACAGGGGTCTGTCATTGAATTTACAGTCATATTGTGCAGCCTTAATTTAGAGACCACGTTTTGCATGGTTAAGAGTCCATTCTTCAGCGATTCTTCAAGGGAGCTAGCTCACACCATTGCTAGAGATGAGGCGATCAACATAAGACAAGAGGAACAACAGAAATCAAGAGAATAAATTTAAGACGTCATAGCAGCAAAGAAGAGCAGGGGAAACATCTCTTACAGAGGTGCGATCTTGAGAAGAGGATCACAAAAAATTCAAAGAATATTTCTGTATATTCGTTGGCCATTAAGAGGACATAGCGCTGCCATGGGGGAGTCATAAAAGGCATCTACAAGGAGAATCGATCCCATTTCCAGAGCTGCAATTATCATAACTAGGTTCTCTCATGTATTTAGTTGCATTCTTTAGTGTTTGATTTGTTGTATTACAAGGCAACATTGTAGTCATATCATTGCATTAAATGTAATCGCTATCCAGAACAACAAGTGCATAATCATCTTAGCATTGCTTAGGGGTAGCAACATTGGTATTACTTATAAACATTTATATTAGATTCGTATCAACATTGTAAGGAGATATTACATCAATGAAGGAAGGGATATGTTGCATAACAAATGTTTAAAGTAATTCCTGTGGTTAACATTGTTCTAGATAGCATAATTAGTTGTATGCCAAGTGTTTGATGAAATGTCAATGGGCTGTAGGTGCATATTTTATATGTAGAAATCATATATGTGTATTGGAAAAGATGATAAGAAGTCATATATGCATTTAGATGATAGCTTAGACATTATAGTATTGGTCTTCAAGCATTTAGAATACTTTGTCATCATTTTCAAGTAAAACTATCAGACTGAAAACATTTATATTAGATTCGTATCAACATTGTAAGGAGATATTACATCA